>SJYQ01096257.1:142998-176879 GCA_006410935.1 Redunca redunca
GAGTCAACTCTTCTCATGAGGTGTCCAAAGTACTGGAGTTTCAGCTTTAGCATCATTCCTTCCAAAGAAATCTCAGGGCTGATCTCCTTCAGAATGGACTGGTTGGATCTCCTTGCAGTCCAGGGGATTCTCAAGAGTCTTCTCCAATACCACAGTTCAAAAGCATCAATTCTCCAGCGCTCAGCCTTCTTCACAGTCCAACTCTCACATCCATACATGACCACAGGAAAAACCATAGCCTTGACTAGACGGATAAGAGCCAATAAAAAAGTATCTAAGGAAAAAAATTTTTTTTAAAGAATGAGGGAGGGTTGATCATACCAGTTATTAAAACTGACGGGAGAGAAGAAAGGAAGAAATGGAAGGAGGGAGAAATTTAAACATAGAATTGTCTGGAACTGCACTGAACATCTCAGAAGAAATTAGCTATATTGCTTGGTTCTGTGGAACAGAATTAGATGCCTTTTGTATCAGTTTTACATTTTTCTATCTCTACATACATGCATGTATGAGCCATTCAAAAACTTTAAAATAACTTTAATATACAGATATAAATTGAAAAAATGAAGACTATAGTAATCTACAAAATTAAGGGAAACATATATCAATTGCATTTAAACACCTACAATCCATCACATGTATTAGATTTACAACCATAATCTGTGATTAGTTATACTTCATAACAGAAAATAGTTTATAATGTGGTATATTTTGAAAGTCTTCCCTGGTGGCTCAGCGGTAAAGAATCTGCCTGCAATGAAGGAGATACGGGTTCGAGCACTGGGTTGGGAAGATCCCTTGGAGAAAGAAATGGCAACCCACTCCAGTATTCTTGCCTGGAAAATCCAGTCCAGGAGGCTGCAAAGAGTTGTGCACAACTTAGCAACTAAACAACAATATTTTGAAAACTTCATCCTAGAATCTAGGACACTCAAATATTCCAAAACCATATAACATTAAGCCATAATACTCAGCATAGGTATTTTCTAAATAGGAAAGGAATTAAAGGTAAGAAAGGAACTAGTTTCCATAGCTGCTACTTTGGAAATAGGTTAAAATATAGTTTTCAATACAAATATGTTACATTTCCCCTCCTTTCTACATCACCAGTATACAAATGTCTTTTTATAAATTTAATGGACTAAATGAGCAATTATTAAATAAGTACTTTTAAATCTTAAATTTCAGCAGAATTCCAATGATACTAGGAGGCATATGATCTCAAACCCTTAACATTAACCCTGGTACATAGAGGCACTCAAGAAATATTTGTTGAATAAACACTACTAGAAATATGGCTTCCCTGGCGGCTCAAACAGTAAAGAATCCAGAGTTTGGAGTTCGACCCCTGGGTGGTGTCAGGAAGATCCCCATGAGAGGGGAAAGGCTACCCACACCAATATTCTTGCCTGGAGAATTCCTTGGACAGAGAAGCTTGGCCAGCTACAGTCCATGCTATCTTTTAGAATCCTAATGTCATTAAGTGGATTTTAAAACTGGTAATTGGGATTTTTTTTAAAGATAATGGATATCTTTTAAGGTCAATTTGAAAAGTCAAAGTCATAGGAATTCAGGCCAAAAGTAACCAGAAAAGAGTGTCCTTATTTTCAATAAATATAGCAAAAGTAGTCGAATCATTCTCCACTGGTCACTTGGTCATGCTGCTGCTGCTGCTGCTAACTCGCTTCAGTTGTGTTCAACTGTGCGACCCCATCGATGGCAGCCCACCAGGCTCCCCCGTCCCTGGGATTCTCCAGGCAAGAACACTGGAGTGGGTTGCCATTTCCTTCTCCAATGCCTGAAAGTGAAAAGTGAAAGTGAAGTCACTCAGTTGTGTCAGACTCCTAGCAACCCCATGGACTGCAGCCTACCAGGCTCCTCTGTCCATGGGATTTTCCAGGCAAGAGTACTGGAGTGGGGTGCCATTGCCTTCTTCGCATTTGGTCATGAGTAGAGATCTATTTTATTCTTTTAAATAGTTACACAGTGTTCCATTACAGAAATATATCAGAGTTTGTTCAAAATCAGTCCTCTATTGCTATTGTGGTGCTCTCACTTGGTCATGAGAGCACCACAAAATGTATTATAAAAGGTACATTATTCTTTGCAGCATTATAATAGTAATAGCAAAAGTTTGAAAACAGTCTAAGTATTTATCAATAGAGGACTGGTTTTGGACAAACTCTGATATATTTATGTAATGAACACTATGTAACTATTTAAAAAAATAAAATAGATCTCTATATGCTAGTGTGGGACAACCAAGATATCCTGTTACCTTTTATAAAGCACAGAGCTTTTTTAAAAAGTTCTTCCCAGGAGGAGCAGGAAAGCCTACTTTACATGGGCTCTCAAGTCAATGAGTAAGGCTGAAAAGTTCCTCAAAGACCCCCTTGGAGCAATGCCAGTTTGGAAGCTTCTAAAACCTCTCGATAAATCCTGCACAGAGCTGGTGTTTCCTATGGCATTGAAAGGCATTGCTAGTTCTTCAGTTGCACATCAGATGAAGCTAACTATCATTTACAGGTCATGTTGTGTAATAGATACAGTCCTAAAAGTCAGCCTCTCTTGAATATCACAGCAAAAGTGAAGGACAAAAGCAAAAATCAAAAGTGGGACTACATCAAACTGAAAAGTTCCTGCATAGCAAAAGAAGAAAGTGAAAGAGAAATCACTCAGTCATGTTCGACTCTATGCAGCCCCATGGACTCTAGCCTACCAGGCTCCTCCAGCCATAAAATTTTCCAAGCAAGAGTACTGGAGTGGGTTGCCATTTCCTTCTCCAGGGGATCTTCCCAACCCAGGGATCGAACCCAGGTCTCCCACATTGCAGGCAGACACTTAACCATCTGAGCCACCTGGGAAGCCCTGGTGGGCAAAAGAAGCAACCAGCAAAATGAAAAGGCAACTTACAGAATGGGGAAAAAGTATTTGCAAACCATCTGATAAAGGTTAATATCCAAAATATGTAAGGAACTCATCCAACTCAATAGCAAAAAAATCAAACAATCCTATTGAAAGATAGCCAGAAGACTTGAACAGATATTTTCCTCAAGACACCATACTAATGGCTAACAGGTGAAAAGGTGCAGATTGCTTTTTTGGAGCTGATATTTGTAACTCTCCCCTTCTCTTTGTATTTTAAATTCCTATGATAGGAATTTGAAATTGGTGTTGATGTTTGACTGTGCTTCTGAATAACTTATTTTTACTCTCTGATGGCATTAGATTTGGAGTGTTAGATCTATCAGAATAAAAATAACAAACTAGACTTGGGGAATATTCAGAAAATGAAAAAAAAAAAAGCCTAACTTTCTTCAGCCATAAAGGAGAAGGAGACCTTGCAACATGCAGCAATGTGGATGAAACCTGAGGGCATTGCACTAAATGAATTAAGCCAATCCCAAAGGGACAAATAGTGCATGATTTTATTCCTGTGAGGTATCTGAAATAGTCAGACTCAGGTTAGAATGGAAGTTCCCAGAGATGGTGGAAGGGGAAAGGAGGCGTTGCTGTCAACAGGTATACAGTTTGACGATGTATATGCATGCTGACTAAGTTCCAGACATATGCTTTACAATACGGTGCCTAGAGTTAACAATACTGTATTGCCCACTTTAAAATACTATATTAATATCTTATACTGTTGAAATACTGTATTGCCCGCTGTTAAGAGGGCAGATCTCGTGTTAAGTTTTCTTACCATAGTACAATAAGAAGCCAGTCTCATTCTGGGTGCAGGGCTGTGCATATGCTGGAAGTGAGTCCAGGTGAAGGGACAGGGGTTGCTGTGTGCATCTCCTGCTCAGTCATTGAGTAGAATGGCAGGTGAGATCACCGGCATGGATTTCTCCTGCTTTAATTTCTTTTATTTTGGTGTTATTGGGGTTTTTTGTTTGTTTGTTTGTTTGTTTTTGCCAAGTACATGTAGGGAACTCTATTTTTCACTTCAGATATACAGAGTAGATTTGACTCATATTCACTTATGGTACACTTCCTCAGCAAAATTCTTCCACTTGTGTAAAATAAATAAAAGTACATAGGTGTGTGACCCTATGGACTGTAGCCCAACAGGTTTCTCTGTCCATCGAATTTTACAGGCAAGAATAGTGGAGGGGGTTGCCATTTCCTTCTCTAAGGCATATTCTGACCTAGCGATAGACCCTCATCTCTTGCCACTGTGCTACCTGGGAAGCTCTTCACATATCCACATATACACTTACCTGTACATAGACTATCTGAAGGGACACTCAGGAAACTGGGAATACAGCTTACCTTTGCCAGGAAGGACAGGGTATTTAAAGAACTGGAGTCACAAGGACACGTTTCACTCTGTAATATTTTGGTGTTATTCAAATGTTTTACTGTATATCACATTCCTTTAAAAATACAAGTGAAAATACTGTTTAAAAATGTACAAAACATCTAATGGTTTAAGATTTATTAATAGCTGTAAACTGAAGACTGATTGACCTCCTGCTAATAACGACTTACTCTTCCTCTTCCCCAGTTCTTAACTTTTGGAGCTTATAGAATCTTTAAAAGTTCGATAAAACTAAAAACCTCCCCAAGTGGAAAACAGATACAGACATATACATAAACCCATGAAATCTCTGAACCCTCAGTTTAAAGCTGTTACATTACATCAACACCTATCTGTGAGATTCTTGCCACAAAATGTTCAACCTGAATCTATTCATGAAGATATAATCAGATACATTCAACATAAGGAATATTCTCCAATATAATCAGCCTAAATTCTTCAAAAATTCAATATCATGTAACACAGCAAAGCAAAATATAAATCTAAAGAAAATAAGACACACACAACTAAATACAATGGGTGAACTTTGATCAATTCATGATTTGGGGAAGAAACAAAATCTATAAAAGATATTTGGGACAACTAGAGAAATTTGAATATGGATTCTATATTAGATGCCATTATGGGATTATTATTTATTTTAAGGGAGTGATCATGCCTATTAAACAACCGAGGGGTGAAATCTGCCTGCAACTTACTTTATAGTTCAAAGCTATTGCACACAGTGCAAATGAATATAACTAAATGTTAGCCACTGTTAAAGGTTAGTGCCTATAGTAAAGGATATTTTTTTCACACTGTTTTTCTAACTTTTCTGTCAGTCTGAAAGTTTTCTATAGAACAAGTTCCCCTCACTCTCCCATAACTGTGGCAGAGCACCATCACCAGACTTCCCCCTTCTTCCTACTCACCCATTGGGCTTTCCACCTCCAACCATCTTGCCAAAATGCATTGTTGATACAAGAAATCTAGCACTTGATCCATTTCTTCCACACATATTATGAAGCATAGGCAGCATCTCACCCTCACCCAGGCTGCCTTTGCCTTTGTCTCTCTTGGCTAAGCCATAAGGAACTGTGCTCTTATCAACTTTATAACCCCAGGATTACAAACGCAGTAAGAGGAAGCAATAAACATTTACTGAGCTGAGACTTTGGGCCAGTGTCCCTGATCTTTAGTACCTATTGTACTACACTTTAGCAAAGTAGGTAACAGATGTCACAGGAGGATGAAACAAATGCTGAAACCAAACCCCCAAAATCAAACTCTAGGGTCACCTCTCCCATGAGTACAGATCAAAAGAGTCTGGCTCACAGTAGCTTTGTGCCACGTTAGCAAGAGTATGGGAGCACAAAGCATGCCCCAAGCAGAAGAGAGTTAAGGTTTTTGCACTGCCATCTGTGCCTGCTGCTGGCTTTACCCAGCTTCCACCTGTTAGCTTTTTATTCTCCAATACTGCACTGATAGCACTTTCTGTAATGAGGGAGCCACAGAGACCATCACTGGCAACATAAGCACCATCCTACTTTAGAGTAAATAAAACTATTTCAGGCAAATTGGAAATTAAGTGACAGAAAGTGTCACAGATGGAAGACACTGGGAACAGGAGGGGAAGGTTGTGTTGCTCATCGTCCCCGAGGTCTGTGATGGAGTCGATTCTGAAATGCTGGCCATACATCCAAGCTGCCTATCACCATGCATATGCAGAACAAGCCAACTGAACTGCATTCATCTTTGGGAATAAGATGTTCCTGTACTCTCCATTACAACCAAAATCAAATCTACCCACTGCAATCGGTATTGCACTTTTTAAAAAATGTTTCCTTTTAACTTTACTCGTTGCCCATTATTTTTCCTCTTCTCTTTTCCTGCACTTTCCTTTCTCTTCAGAGAAGTCTCTAGAAAGAAAACACATGACCCTCAATCTGGGAGATCAGAGAATCTGATTTACCATCTCCAACTCCCTGCTAATACTGGAACCCTTGACCTGACTAAAGGAAGAAAAGTGATACACGTTTCACTGCCTAAGTAGTTTCAACTCCCACCTCTTTCTGATTTGAAATCCAATCTTCCCTGGTGGCTTAGACAGTAAAGCATCTGCCCGCAATGCAGGAGACCCAGGTTTGATCCCTGGGTCGGGAAGATCCCCTGGAGAAGGAAACGGCAACCCACTCCAGTACTCTTGCCTGGAAAATCCCATGGACGGAGAAGCCTGGTAGACTACTGTCCGTGGGATCACAAAGTTGGACATGACTGATCAGCTTCACTTTCAATCTTGATTAAGCTTTAAATATAAACAAAGAAATGGAGATGTTTGCAGTCAGAGTAATGGCAAAGCACACTGGCCCAAGACAGGGATTAGGAACTGGGTTAAATAATATGTTCCCTATCCTATTCTCTTTCTTACCTTCAGGTCCTTCTTCATCTTTCTGCCCTCTCCCCCTTTTTTTTTCCTCCCTTTTGACCCTCTCCACATTCTATGCCAGTGTCAATTAATGACTGCCGAAGCTGAAGAGCCTGACTTGCTGAAACTATTTCTGTCTTGTGGAATCAAGGCTATGAGTTCCCTTCTCCTTTTCACTCCTTTGTCAGCAAGAAGGTTGAGCCCAAATTAGTCCACAGCGATCCTCTGGCTCTACATCCTCTGATGTTTGCTGAGCAGTGCTCTGTTCCAGGTATAAGCAAAGAGGAGGAAGCCTCATCCTGCCTGCAAGAAGCCTCTGCTCCAGCAGAGGAAAGCATGCCTGACAACAACTAAATCTAAGGCAAGGGAGAATCACCGAGGGACAAATGATTAAATTTCAATGAGTTCGCCAATCCCCACCAGGAGATTATATCATAGAAATTTTTTTTTCTACAAACACTTCAATAAACAAGAGTACAAAATAAAGATTTATTGGATGCCACACACAAAAATCCTCAACCTCTAAAAGCATCTCTCTTTTTTGCAAGAGGTGGGGTATTGCACAGGAAAAATGCTTATTATTTTGCACAAGAGGAACTAAATAGAAGATCAGAGGAACTTCTTATAAGGCTACGTTTCCACATCTTAGTCAGGAAGAACGACACATACCAGCATGTATCCAGTGATCTCAGTGGCTCAGTATCCTTGTCCTGGGTTGGAGATAGCACCAGGATCATTCTAGTCTTAACTACTTTCCATATACCACTGGTAATTATGACTTTTGGACAATCCAAGCCATATTGAAGTGAGGACTATTGAAAGAACTTTAAAAATATTACAAATCTCATCAATAACACCTTCATTCAGACTCAGTTTGGCATGGCTATTGGTCCTGAGAGTTCCAGGAAGGTAATTTTAACAGACGAATGCTCAAGAAGATCATGGGTTGTGCCTTTCCCAAAAGATGCTACACTTAAGCTGCATAAATTGTCTAGGGTCTCCCAGGTCATAAGAAGGGAGAAATATCTGAATGGTAGGTAATTCCCTTTCCCTTCTTTTAGTTCTCCAGGGAATGAAGCGAGTTCAGAGAAAGGGAAACTGGGTTAATGAACTAAAGAAACATTTGTCTAGAGTTGGGCAACCCTGATACCTGGAACTGATACATGAAAAGGGTAACACGGTCAGGAGAAGGCAGAAATCCAGCGGAGAAAAGAGTGCCAGTAGAGGCAGCCATCGGAGGTCTCTGAGGCCCCGACTATAAATAACTGCTTTCCCCCATGTTCCTGTCACCTCTTCCCAAAATGAGAGTTAGGTTCCCAGTCAAAAGTTAAGCCTCAGTCCCATGCCTTCCTCTCTCTAACCTAACCTTCTCTTTCTAATGCAACATGGTGGCGGGTCTTTGATCAGCAGGAGGTCCAGGGTCAGGCGCATCCCTGCTGGATTCCTGCCTTCTATTTCCCAGCTTCCTGAATCTCTGAGCTGTCACTTCATCTGAAAAATGGAACACTGATTATGATGATGATAACTAGCAACCATAAAACAGGTACTAATCCTCAGGGGGAAAAGTCAGGGCAGTATTAATTATTGTTAAAAGTAATAATACTTCTTCCTTTAGAGATGAAAAATTGCAATTCTGCGAGGAGCAGTTAACTTATCTGAGGGCTAATCCTTGCCTATGCTTGTAAGTGGAAGTGTTCATCGCTCGTTCGTGTCTGACTCTTTGAGACCCCATGGACTGCAGCCTGCCAGGCTCCTCTGTCCATGCGATTCTCCAAGCAAGAATACTGGAGTGGGTTGCCATGTCCTTCTCCAGGGGATCTTCCTGACCCAGGGATCGAACCTGAGTTTCCTGCATTGGAGGCAGATATTTTACCATCTGAGCCACTAGGGAAGTCTTGGTTATAATACCTGCCTAAACAGGATACTGAAAGGGTAACATTAGTGTGTATGCCTGCCAGTGAACACTACTGACATTATTTTTGGTGCTATTGCCTTCTGTGGTGATACTTTTGTTTTGTTGCTTTCCCCTCTCTCCAGATCCTGGGAGCTCTGAGGTCCATCAGGCACAAATCATTAGCCCATACACCCACAAGTCTAAACCAAGGCTTTGGGGACAATTTTGAGCACCAGATATCAAAACTGATAAACCTTTTAGATATTTCATTGTTGAAATATACCTGTTAAAAGTAAAATAAAAATTAAGAAAAAAACAGAGAAATAAAAACTTTTAGAGCTAATAAATCAGTTCAGTAAGCATGCAGGATACAACAAGATCAAAATACTAAAATCGGTTGTATTTCTGTAAACTAGCAATGAACAACCAGAAGATAAGATAAACAAAATGCAAATAGATGAATAAATTTTAGTTAACAGAATAAAAAAGTTTTATAGATATGGTTTCTACTTCCACATTGCAACTAACCTTTAACAAACTATCACTTTCCTAGTTTTGAAATGTCAAAGAAAAATATTTCTATCCCTAAAGGCTATTAAAATACTCCAACCATTTCAAATACAAAATATATATACATATATACTTTTTCAGTATGAATGAGATTATCAAGAGGCAAGGGAATGAAATTCAGTACTAATATTTCAACTCTACTTAAAAGGGTCCCCCAGAGCTTGTGTTTTCTAAGAGTTCAGAATGACAAAAGGCAAGGTATATTGTCCTTATGTGTCCCACTTGGATTTCCTAAATTAAAATTATCCTATGCCAACTTTCAACTATCCAAGCTGTACTTTTGCTCCATTCTTGTCTTTTAATTCACTTTTGACTGTCATGAAATAACTACGATAAATGTTTAAACCTCTGACATGCCAAGATGCCCATCAGATTAAACACAGCAAGCATTTAGCACACATATGGAAAATTCCCTAATAGTATAGAATTATTACTGCATGTAATCACTTCCTTCCTATTGCCAGCTAATATCCCCATGTCTGAAAGTGTACCTTCAAGCTACACATCTATTAATAATAGTGTGCTCACTGTCTTCCTTCCTCTGGTACATTGTCTGTAACCTTGACCATTTGAAGGCTGGCAAAATAGGACCATCAGCACATGTTTATGAAACTCTAGACATCTTGTGAGAGATTCTGTAGTTATTAAAAGCAATAAAAAGTGACAAGGATAGTTCTAGACTATAATACTGCCTGTCGAGAGAAAAATGTCACCCTTCCCAGAAAGGACCTAGAGGCATAATTAGGAGATAGAAAAGACACACTAACGAGAAGCTGGGGCAAAATACAGAAACAATGGAAAGTGCCTTCTCTCCAACTTGCCTAATTGACATCCCTCAGTCCACATCCAAAGAGTCCAGGTAACAGTGAGGACTCCATGTCCAAAATATGCAGTGTGAAAGAACACCCAGCCTAGTAGCCCTCCTGAAGAGGGGCAGGCAGGAGTTTCTAGGAGGAAATGTGGCTTTTCCTAACAGCATCAGTATGAAAGCTAAAATAATGAATCCACCAGGACACCTACAAAGAACATTAAAAGAATTTAAGCTTCGTAGTTCCTGAATGTCCATACCCATGAACACAAATCCATACCCCGCACAGTGCTATAAACAAGTCTTGCCTGAAAGTCTCCTTCCTATTCACATGTTTCTTCATAAAATCTGGTAGGATCTCCTTCCCTTTATCCTAGCTTTTGTCCTTGTCATTCCTGTCTGTCAGGAACAGAAAGTAAAGAAATACACAAATATATGATATCACTCATATATGGAAGTTAATTTTTTAAATGAATACAAATGAACTTACTGGCAAAACATGAACAGACAGATTTTGAAAACAAATTTATGGTTACCAAATGCGAAACTTGGGAAGTAGGGGTAAATGAGGAGCTTGGGATAAACATACACACACTACTATATGTAAGAGAGAGAACCAACAAGGACCCACTAGAGCACGGGGAACTCTACCCAGTATTCTGTAAGAACCCACAAGGGCAAAGAATCTGAAAAAGAATGAGCACATGTACATGTGTAACTGAGTTACTTTGCTGTACCTCTGACACTAACACAGTATTGTAAATCAGCTATGCTTCAGTAGAATTTAAAGAAAGAAAGACACAGATAAACTGGGCTCCAGATGCTTTCTCAGTTAATTGGCCCCTGAATGCTGACTTTCCTAGGATCAAAGTAAAGGTGTCTCTGGCAACCCAACATTAAGTCCATGTGGTACCTTAGAGACCTCTCTGTAAAATGTGGGGTGTTCATGTAACCCCAACTATCCTTCCAGTGCAAACGTTTTATGATTCTGGGATGCATGGTGGTGCATGAGAAGAGTCTCAGCAGCTGCCCCCATTGCAGCCTTTCTCCTGATCCTTCTCATCCTAGTGGAGTGGAACCTCCCTCAGCCCGCATCCCCATCCCCAAAGGCCAAAGGCAAGGAGGTGGATGCCACTCTCTCACCTCACGGTTAGCAATGGCTACAAAGATGGAGCAGCCTTTTCCCAAATGACTCTCTTCACCTCACAGAAAAATTTTACCTTCTTCACTTTAATTATCAGAGAAGGCAATAGCACCCCACTCCAGTACTCTTGCCTGGAAAATACCATGGACGAAGGAGCCTGGTAGGCTGCAGTCCATGGGGTCGCTGAGGGTCAGACATGACTGAGCAACTTCACTTTCACTTTTCACTTTCATGCATTGGAGAAGGAAATGGCAACCCACTCCAGTGTTCTTGCCTGGAGGATCCCAGGGACGGGGGAGCCTGGTGGGCTGCCGTCACACAGAGTTGGACACGACTGAAGCGACTTAGCAGCAGCAGCAGCAGCACTTTAATTATCAGTATCATTCATCTGCCAGCACCATCACCTGCCCCTGCTCCTCTACCTCTCAGAAGTATGACCTCTCAGCCTCCTCAGCTATAAGAGGAGGGTAATAACGGTATCCGTTGCTATAGTGAGGATTAGACTGGTTAACACAGGGAAGGCACTTAGTCCGTAGCACATCGCATGCACCAGGTAATAGCTGGCATTTGTATTGTTATTACTGCTAGCAGCAGTAGTGGTAAGACTAGTTTTCTCTGTCACCAGCTCAAGGATTCCAACACTGTTATCTTTCCCTCCCTTATATTTGGCTTAGGGTGATAGTTCGGATCCCCCACTTTAAGAGCCTGTACTCTCAGGACAAAGCCAGTGCTCTGGGGACTTTATCGGAAGGTTTTCACTTTCTCTTGACAGGAGGCGCTGTGTATTAAACGTGTGCTTGTCACCTCTACAGTATTAATAACTACCAAATGGGATGAGAGAATCATAAACATGTCAGTGATTTGATTCCACAAGTTTACATCGTGATTCAAAGAGTCAAGGTCACAAACAATGGGATGAAGGAAGATGACAGCTCCAGGATACCAAGCCCACATTGTCTCCAAATTTTCTGTAATGTGTTAAAGCTTTTTAGCATTTTAGAGCCCTATATAGTGCCTGTGTCAGATGGAGTGATTCTTCCCTAAGAATAGTTTGTATTTTGAATAACACCCCAGTGAATAGATTGAATCAAGGTGATAGCAGCAAATGGCAGAAAAGTAATAGTCTAAAATTGTTCCCAAACCAAAACCTCTTCTCTCAGAATGAGGTCTGGAGCTGTGGCAAGTAGAAACCAGATCATCACTGCTTCTTCTACCCACAGTATCTAGCAATACTCAAAGGCTGTGGTTTTTTAAATTATATTTTAACTAAGGTTTGAAAAAAAAAAAGATCCAATTATTTATTTTATTTTATTTTTTTGCCAATCCAATATTTGAAATCTTTATACACTCTAAAATAATGATACATTCCAATCATTGAAGGTTTTCTTTTACAGGATTCTATCATCTCAACACATGTCATGAACTAATTTATCCTTGTTCAACTTAAATCTAGAGGGACATTCTGGCACCAGCCAAGGTAGATGTGGTGAGAATCACTGCCAGAGACTGGTTTACTTAACATTGTACCATTGTTGATGTTTGGGGGAGATGTGTTCAGAAATGAGTGACTAAAAATATAATTTTCTCAAAAATTAACTATACCTTAGTGTAGATGGTGTAGAATAATCACAAGTGAAAGTGTCACTGGTGGTAGACTGATCCAGAGGCAACTCTGTCCTTAGCCCATCACTCCCCCCAGAAAGGTCCAGACAACTCTCTCTGTGTATGGTTAGGGAGGTTCAGGTCCTANTAAGGCTTGAAAAAAAAATAGATCCAATTATTTATTTTATTTTATTTTTTTGCCAATCCAATATTTGAAATCTTTATACACTCTAAAATAATGATACATTCCAATCATTGAAGGTTTTCTTTTACAGGATTCTATCATCTCAACACATGTCATGAACTAATTTATCCTTGTTCAACTTAAATCTAGAGGGACATTCTGGCACCAGCCAAGGTAGATGTGGTGAGAATCACTGCCAGAGACTGGTTTACTTAACATTGTACCATTGTTGATGTTTGGGGGAGATGTGTTCAGAAATGAGTGACTAAAAATATAATTTTCTCAAAAATTAACTATACCTTAGTGTAGATGGTGTAGAATAATCACAAGTGAAAGTGTCACTGGTGGTAAACTGATCCAGAGGCAACTCTGTCCTTAGCCCATCACTCCCCCCAGAAAGGTCCAGACAACTCTCTCTGTGTATGGTTAGGGAGGTTCAGGTCCTACCACTGACTCTGCTCAGCACCCCCTAAAAGGCAGAAGACTGCACAGGGTCTTCACTCAAGTCTGGGTGTTGTAACCCATTGTGTACAACATTCCAAGTATGAGGAGGAGTTGAGGGTGAGGTCTCTAGCCTAGCTGACTCATTCCTAGTACTAATTCTGGGAGCAGGCCTCAGTCTCTGCTATAGGAGCCCCATATGGCCACACCACTGGGGGTCTGTGAGTAACTCCCTCCTCCCAATCTTCCACATATCCTCTCTTTCTCTCCTTCAGTTCCTGCCTTTCTGGAAGTTCCCATCTCTGGTCTGCTGGCCATCCGAGTGTGTTCTCAGTTATCCTCATGATCTACTCCACCTGGTTCTGCTGTGAGACGGGGAAGATGCAGACTTCTGTGGGTGGAGGCAGTGAGGGAAGGTCCCTGACAGTGAGCTCTCTCTGGGTAAAACAAGGTTACACTGCCAAGGTTAATTTCCTGCTAGGACAATTGTCCTACCTTATTCAGCTACAACAGTGTAGTCCTCCTTTCTGGCTTTCAGTTGTATTTCCTAAACCTGCCTTTACTACCACACTACCCTACATAAAGCAACTGCCCCAACACTCTATTCCATTAAGTAGATTTATTTTATTATTGGTGGTTAATATTAGGTAAAATCTATGTGGGAGCTTCCCAGGTGGAGCTAGTGGTAAAGAATCTGCCTGCCAATATAGGAGACTTAAGAGACGTGGGTTCAGTCACTGGGTTGGGAAGATCCCCTGGAGGAGGGCATGGCAACCCACTCCAGTACTCTTGCCTGGAGAATCCCAAGGACAGAGGAGCCTGGCAGGCTACAGTCCATCGGGTCGCAAACAGTCAGACACAACCAAAGCGGCTGAGCACAGACACATGCACGCAAAATTTACTTGAACTCTCTTACATATGAATTGCCTCTCTCCCCACCTTCCCCCTCCCCTCAACTCCACCAGAATGTAAGCTCCATGGGAACGCAGGCCTCACCTCTCTTGGGATATTCACTGCTTCATGCCCAGTTCCTATCAAGGAGCCTGGTACAAGGTAGTGAGTTTCAGATCTCCATTTTCAATTGTGGGTTACTTTTTATCATGTGGGCAGTTTGATTACAACTTGGAAAAAAAAACTGAATTCAGGAAAGATGTTCCCAGAAAACCTCCTCTTTATTCTTTCTACCGTTCTCCCCAGCTGGAGAATTCCGTCTTCCGGGAATTAGCCCTCTCCTTTCTCCAGCTCCCACATTCCTATCTTCTTGCACTGTTTTCCTCCTTCTTCCCCTCCATGCATTTCACTGCCACAACCCCCTTGCTGCATCTGATTGGTTCCCACCTGCAGCCCTCCTCAATCGTCCCTCCTTCGCACATGTAGGAGTTAGCACTGATGTGAAGCCTGTTCCTTCCCACTACAGTTAGCGGCTGTCATCTTGGGGCATCACACCACTGTGCCTATGGATTCACTCCCAGTGCTTTTTAGGTCCTTTTAGGGTCTCACACCTTCTCAAGAGTTTGATCAAAGTCATGAGTCCAAGAAAATCCATGTGTTCTCACACTGATATAAAATATCAGGGCTCTGTATTTTTTTACTACAATATGCACTCTGATTATTTTGCTATAGCTATTTGTGGGGGACACACCTGTCTCCCTCACTAGAATGGAAGCAGTTCTAGGGCAAGTTTGTATGTTTTATCTTTGTTCTTTAATCTTGTTGTGTGTAGCACTGTGCGTGGTATGTTCTAGCTACTTAAAACTGTCTACAGACTGTCTACAGTGATATTTAGGTGTAAGGTTAACACAGTGTCTTCTAAATATCAGTCATGTAAGTAACACCTCTACAATTTTTGGCATCTCTGCTACAACTTGTCCGATTGTTTACTTACTTACCTTTTGGGGTGGATTGTTTACAAAATGATTGCCAAAGATTCCTTCCACCCCTGAACACAAGTGCCACTAACCTCCCCTCAAATATGCAAATCTCTTTCTCCTCCCTTTGAAGCTAGACTTGTCCTGTCGTTTGCTTAAACCTATAAAATGGAGCAGGAAGAATGCTGTGTGACTTCTAGACCTAGACAGTAAGAAATTTTGCAGCTTTTTTATTCCACTGTCTTGGGGGCCAGCCACAGTATAAGAAAGCCCCTTCTAGACTACAGAATGATGACAGACCACACAGAAGCGGGGTGAGCCAACTGCAGTCACCCCAGCTGGGCTACCAGACTCATGTGTGAAGCCATCCTAGACCTTCTCAGTCAGTTCAGTTCAGTTCAGTCGCTCAGTCGTGTCCAGCTCTTTGCGACCCCATGAATCGCAGCATGTCAGGCCTCCCTGTCCATCACCTTCTAATCCCAGTCAAAATCTCAAGCCATAGGAATGATCCCAGCAGACAGCATGTGAAAAAGAAGAACTGCCCAGCTGAGCCCAGTCAATTCACAGTCCCAATAAGTCACTGCTTTTTAAGCCACTATGTTTTGGAATAGTTTGTTAACACATTATCAATAAACAACTTTAAATGAAGAACAGACCTCTTAGAACTCCTTTAGAAGGTTTTCTCTGCTGTCTAGGACTGACTTGGAAACATGTTTTCTACTGCTCAGACTAAACTCTGAATGGGTATTTAATCTGAAATTTGTGCCTAATAAAATGTTTGCGGTGGAGGGGAACATCAAGTTCTTCCTCCAATATGTTCTAAGTGTATATTCATCAATGTCTGCCTGGACAGGCATTTTCTGTCTGTTCCTGCTTAGGTCAATGTAGAATATTTTAAATGGTGTGGGGTTTATTGACATACTGCATGAAGCAGTCTCACAATGTCCTTCACACACGGGGTCTCGGGGGGTCTCTCCTGGGCATGAAAGTGCTGCTGTTGATATGTATGCTTTCCTCACTGCTGCTTCTTTAATCTTATTCTTCCAAGATAGTGATTTTGTTTCTCTCTGGAACATAAATTCAGTGAAAAACAGACACCACTAAAATGTTAGTACTTTCATCAGAATAAAATTTTAAAAAAAAGCCACTTTCTTTAGCCATGCTATAAAGTGAGTGAGCTAAAGTTTCCTCTGTTCAAAGTTCTTGAAGGTTTGACATTTAAATTTCTTCTAAAATAGCTTTTGCATGAAAAACCAAGAAAGGGAGGATTGTGGTTTGTACCTTGGCATGGAATTTTATATGAGTCGGACAGAAACAGAGCAGTGGGGTTGAAGCTGTCTGCAGGATTTGCTGGCACTGCTCTGGGCAGCAGTGGCCCAGTGTCCAAACAAGCGCATAATTCATATGACTAATTCTAGCTTTTGCCTAGTCCTCCGCCTCCACCCCCACCCCCACCAGATGATCAACATATATGGAACACTTAGTAAAGCCATCATCTCATTCCACCAAAATGATGGATTCTCCCCATACCCATGCCTGAGCTTCTCCACAAAGAAGGGGACCTTTGGGGCAATGAGCAGCAAAGCAGAGTGAACACCCATGCAGAACCTTCTGTGAGAGCAGAGAACTAAACATCTTTCATTCCGAGACGTTTTCCTGGGGTATGCTTCTGAGTGAAGTCGCTCAGTTGGTCCAACTCCTTGTGACCCCATGGACTATACAGTCCATGGAATTCTCTAGGCCAGAATACTGGAGTGGGTAGCTATTCACTTCTCCAGAGGATCTTCCCAACCCAGGGATCGAACCCAGGTCTCCGGCATTGCAGGAGGATTCCTTACCAGCTGAGCCAAAATATCTTATTTACATATATAATCATATAGGTATATATATATATACAGACATACACACAAACACTCTACAATTTACCATTTTTTTTCCTAAACACTTGTTTTCTAAACTTTAATTTTTAAGAACTTTTTAAGTCTCATCTAAATACATTCTTTATTACATGTGTCTTATTCCAGTACCTGAAATGCCCTTTTCATTCATCTATAGCACTGAACCTTGTTAATAACACCTCATTACAATTAGGAGTTTGAACGGATTAGCCATGACATGACACCATTGTTGACAGAGACGGAACACATGTGTGTATTAATATGTGTAATAGAAAACACCTGCTGCTTGGAATGCACAGTGCATCTGACACAATGTAGCAAATTTTGAGGAGTGCATCCCTGTGGGTGCTGCTTAGTCATGTCTGCCTCTTTGTGACCCCCATGGACTGTAGCCTGCCAGATTCCTCTGTCCATGGAATTTTCCAGGCAAGAATGCTGGAGTGGGTTGCCATTTCCTTCTCCAGGGAAACTTCCTGACCCAGGGATCAAACCTGCATCTTTTGCTTCTCCTGAATTGGCAGGCAGGTTCTTTACCAGCTGAGCCATCAGAGAAGCCCCATTTTGAGGAGAATGCATCATAAATAAGGTAATGCCAGAAGCACACTAAAGCCCTATCTCCCGGGCCCCCCAAAATGATTCCAACGGCAGTCCTTGGAAGAGCAGGAGAGTTGTTTTCAGGCCAAATCCTCATACCTTGTCTCTGAGAGCTTCTTCCAGAAGAGAACCAAGCAAATGTGAGAGCGTGTGTGTTTTCCTGAGTTGAGATAGAAAGTTCTAGCAGTAGATGTTTGGTGGTGCTTGCCATGCCAACACAGAAGCTGAATAAAGCAGGGTACATAAGAAGAGGGTTACACCAGAGGTCCTGGAATGGTTCCTTCCAAGTTCAAAAGTCTGCTCTCCTTCTAGGGGCAATTGAACGAGCATTAAAAACCTGCTTCTCCCCGGATCTAAAACGCAAAAGGAAAAAGTGGAGCATCTACTGAAAAATGGTGGAAGGCTGAGCAGGCAGGGAGGCGCCGCCCAAGTGCAGTCCCTCAGAAGCTATGGAGAGTGGGAGCCTCTGGAGTGCTCTGAGACTCCACTCAGCATATGGGGCATGTATCCCCATCTCCTGCACATACTGGCGCCCCCTCCACATGATGAAGAAACACCTCCGTAGTCTGCGTGGAGTTGAACTTACACAATCACCCCTGGGGTGGGCCCCAGTGCAGACAAGAGCAGGAGAAAGATGTGGAATCTGAATCTTTGGAAGTCAAATCTCCATTCTCTGTCTCCTCCATCCACACTGATGATGGTGCGGAAGAACCCAGAAACAGTCAAAGTGTTTGGGTCAGTTCTCTGCTCTACAATTTACTCACAGATGACCTTGGGTCAGTAACTAAATCGGTCCAAGCGCAAGTCTTTTCTTTTTCCATTATGGTTTATATAACAGGATATTGAACATAGTTTCCTGTGCTATATGGTAGGGCCTTGTTGTTTATCCATTCTATATATAATAGTTTGCATCTGTTATTCCTGTACTCCCAGTCCTTCCTTCCCCCGTCCATGCTTCCCCTTGGCAACCACAAGTCTGCTCTCTATTTCTCTAAGTCTGTTTCTGCTTCATAGATTGGCTCCTTTGTGTCATATTTTAGATTCCACATATAAGTGAAATCATATGGTATTTGTCTTTTCTCTGTCTGACATACTTCGTTCAGTGTGTAATCTCTAAGTCCATCCATGTTGCCGCAAANGTGTTATTTCATTCCTTTTTATAGCTGAATAATATTCCATTGTATTTATGTACCACATGTTCTTTATCCATTCATCTGTTGAGGAGTAGTTGGGTTGCTTCCATGTCTTGACTATCGTAAATAGTGCTGCTGTAAAATAGGGGTGCATGTATCTTTTCAAATTATAGTTTTAACTGTCTGGATAGATGCCCAGAGGTGGGATCACTGGATCCTGTGTGAGCCCAAGTCTTTTAAACTGCAAAATGGACAAAAGGGTAGTATTTGCTTAAACAAATTGCTGAGAATGAGCCCAGGCCAGGGAATAGCCCCTGGACTCGTGTGCCTATGAGAGGACGGGCCGAGAGGTGGACCTTCACAGACGGCACATGTGCACACGGGACAGAGGCCAGCAAATGGCACCTCAGCCTGTCAAATACATCAGCTGCCGGCCAGTGTCTACATGAGCAACACTGAGCGGACGACTGGGCCTCCCCCAGCACAGGGCCCTCTGTGCCCACAACCCTGCCTCACCCTTGTGGCCATAACTGACCGCTTCCTGTCTCTGCCGCTGTGCAGTGGGGCCCAGTCCCTCTCACCTCCTCCAAGACAATGCTCCAAATTGTATACTCACTCTTGTATCACGGAGCTGTTATTCTCTATTGAGTCATTCCCAGCACACAAATGTGCTGTCAGAATCTCTCCCACTCAATAAAATTGTAAAACATTCCTCGTCCCATACCCTCTTCCAGCTACCACCCCATTTCTCTTCCCTTTAAGAGTAAAACTCCTGTAAAGAGTAGCCTTAGAGCCTGCCTCCTGTCCAGCTCCTCCCATTCCTTCTGGAATCCATCCCAAACTGCTTTTGGCCTCATTACTTCATCAACATAGTTCCTGTCAAAATCACAGATGACCGCCACGTTGCTATACCCAGGGTCAGCTCCCAGTCCTCTCTCACCCACCCCATCAGCTGCACGCTGGAGGCCTGCTTCTTTCTGAAAACACTTGATTCACTCAGCTTCTGGGACTTCAGCTTAGAACCCTACAGTGGTATTCCAGCTCACTCAGAATAAAAACCTTAGAATGGCTTTAAAGGCCTTTTTGGAGTCCTCTTCTGGGAATGGTCTTCTAGATAACCACAAAACCTCTTCCCTCATCTCCACTAGTTCAAATGTTACCTTATCAACCTGAGGGTCTTTCCCTAGGTAAAATAACTGCCTCCCTTACCCACTCCTTCCTTTGTGCTGTGCTGTGCTAAGTTGCTTCAGTCCTGTCCAACTTTGTGCAACCCCATGTATGGTAGCCCACCAGGCTCCTCTATCCATGGGATTCTCCAGGCAAGAATACTAGAGTCGGTTGCCGTGCCCTCCTCAAGTGGATCTTCCCAACTCAGGGATCAAACCCACATCTCTCATGTCTCCTGCATTGGTGGGCAGGTTCTTTACCACTAGCACCACCTGGGAAGCCCCTCCTTCCCTTACTAGAAGATTAATATTACAATTGCCCTTGTAATATATCCTGTATAATTACACAGATACAGGTTGATCTCATTTACATTAACTGGTTTTGTCCACTGCCCTATCCTCAGCACCTATAGCACTGTCTGCCCATAGTAGGGATCCAGGTATTTAGAAAAGTAACTGAATGAAGAATTCTACACCCTGGAAACTGGACAGAGGCTGTGCACATAGCCAGCCTTCAGCATTTAGTGAGAGAGGAAAAGTTGTCAGAACAAAGCTAGGGCCGTTCAGTACACCCTGTTTATACTGAGCTACGTAGAGCTCTCCCTGACCAAAGATGAGGCAGGACAAAAGCAATTCAATGCCTTTGAAAAGATTTCGCAGTACCAGGGAAAATGTCGATGTCTTTGGTGTCCTAAATAGAGGTGTATGAAAACGTGATCTCCATGAAATCAGAGGACAGATATTCAAGAATGAATAGACTATAATGAAAGGAAAAAAACAGAATGAAAAAAATTATGCAAGGAAATTCAAAATGCCATATCAGAATGAAAGTCTTCCCTTGAAGTAATAATGATTACATTAGGTCCTGCACAAAATCACCTGTAGTATGGATGGATAACTTGAGTACCTTTTCTGAAATGCAGCACAAAGGCAAAAAGAATGCATAAACAAGAATAAAAGAAATTTTCCAATATATTAACAAGGTTAGAATCTTCAGTGATTTTTTTTCTCCTTCTGTATAATTTTTGCTCTTTCTAAATTTTCCATAACATATGCGTAGAATTATAATAATACAGAAAAAAGGGAAAGGGAAAAAATTAAATATATATCTTAAATTGTTTGTTCATAGTCTTTGGGTTTTTTAAGAGAGCAGGAAATTATTCCCTATCTGACTATGCCCCTGCAGTCTAATAATGCAATTCTTCTCCACTGCACCTACTCCAGTATTCTTGCCTGGAGAATCCCAGGGATAGAGGAGCCTGGTGGGCTGTCGTCTAAGGGGTCACACAGAGTTGGACACGACTGAAACAACTTAGCAGCAGCAGCAGCACTCAACTACCTGATTCAGAAATGCCCATGAAATTTATTCTAGTAGTAATTACTGTAGGACTTGGGTTTTTAATACGGCTAGATCTCAGGAAGGTCCCAATACTCGGGGTAAAATGAGGAGCACTGAGAAATCATGAAACTGGGAACACTTTATTTCATAATCCTCTGTTTGTCATAGTAATGGGTATACAATCATTTTCTTAAATGCCTGTTAGGATGGAGAGTGAGAATTGTACTTAAATGTACACATTTTAAGTAAGGGATAAAAAATATTCTCGAGCTACTGGACCTAAGTGAGTGTTAGAGCTTTGATGAAAACTCTGCCTCAAGATCCTCCAGCCCTAGGTGGCATTGACTGCTTTGGGCATGTTTCCAAGACTGCAGTTAGGGTTTTCAAACCTCCATTGGCTCAGATAGTACGTAGTGCTATTTCTTTCCCTCCTTCCCCAAATTTGCAAGCTTGTTTCTTCTTAAATGTGCCATGAGATGATGCATGAACGCATTTTATTTCCTCAATGGCAATGTTGATGCTGCACAGCTGTTAGACTTGAAATCACCAGGTGGTACTTGGCATGAACTAAGATGCTGTTGCCAGGGTAACCACACATTTTTCCAGCTATGGGAAGAGCTGCCATGTTTTCTATGCTCTTAGGAATATATGTTATAAAAGGACTGGCTTAGTGTATATGAATATTTACTATTTTAAAAGAGCACCCATTTCTTCATAAACCAGCAGAATTTTTTTCATCTGCCTTTCTCTTTTTAAATTAACTTTTATTGGAGGATAGTTGCTTTACAATGTCATGTTTCTGCTGTACAGCAAAATGAATTAACACCCAAATCATCCAGTCCCAAACTTTTATCTTTTGGGGGCATTAGGTCTCATTTTCCTTTGCCAATAGAATTGTAAGGATCCAGTAATAACTCATATTTTATGCTACCCATAATGTACTGGTGCATCTCATTTCATGCATTAGATAGATTCATTTTAAATATGCAATTAGAGCTCAGTATTCATACCACTGTAAATTCTATACAAAAATACATTTACAGAATGTACTCAATTCATCAGTTATGAAAATCATTATTTCCATTCACAGTAGATTCTCAGAGATACAGAGGCTAATCTTCTGAGCTCCCCAAAGTTGCAATGGAGTTGACAGACTTTCAGGACAGTTTGGGACCACCCTGGCAAGGAAGAAGCAGTTCCTCAACACCCAGAACAAAGCAAACAGAAGTCAAAAACATACATTTTCTTCCTTCCTCCCTCCTTCCACCCCTCCTTCCTTCCCTCCTGTAAGTACTATACACTGAGCTCCTACTTCACACGCGGACTATGGTTGGTACAGTGGGACTTCCTCCATGGAGTAAACCCAGCAATGCAGATACAGGTGGTATGACAGGCTCATCTTCAACTGTACTACATTTTGTCAAAGTGTTTTCCAAAATGGTAATGCCGGTGAAATTCTCCCACAAGCAATGCCTAAGATTTCTCTTTGTTCCACATCCTCACCAACACTTGCTCTCTGGTGGGACCAGACTTCTGACAGTTTTCATACTGCATTACCATGATCACCACATTCTCATGATTACTAGCCATGTGGGGTAATCTTTTCTGTGCACTACCTGGTCTTATCATTTCCCCATTTTTCTATTGGGTTGTCTTCTCCATATTGATTTTGAGGGATTATTTATATATTCTGGGCATGAATTTTTTTATATGTTTAAACCTTTTTCTTGCTTGCTCACTTGTCTTTCACTTGATTCTTTTGGTTACAGAAGGATCTAATTCTAACATAGTCAAGTTTATTTACCCAGTCCATACATTGTTTAAGAAATCTCTACTTATCCCAAGTTCATAAAATATTTTCTTTTAGATGTTTAAAACATATGATTTTCACATTTAAGCCTTTACTCTGTCTATAATTGATGTTTATGTATAATATGATTTAGGAATCTAATGTTACTTTTTTTCCTGTTATAACAAAATCCATTACTGAGCCATCCAACTTTCTCCAATGTGACCTCTCATATATGCCAAGTTTTGAACCTGGTCTATACATATATAAAAACTTGATATGCGTAGATGAGGTTCTAAACTTAACATTCTATGCACAAGCATAAATATCTAAGCCTTTGCCATTACTATTCTATCTTGATTACTACAGCTTCATAGTAAGTCTTCATATCTACTAAAGTAAAATTCTGCACTTCTTTTAAAGCAAAATTCTATTATTCTTCAAAATTATCTTAACTATTTTTGGCTTTTTGCTCTCCTGTGCAAAATTTAAAATAATTTGTTGAACTGCTACTGTCCTCATGAGCATTTTATGCTATGGATTGTGCAGCTGATTTTTACAAACAAAGGTTAAATAGATATGTACCATCTGATCAGTGGGAGCTTAAATACTAATAAGTTACATATACACATTTGAAAAGTGCCATATCCCCAAATCATATTTAAAAATGATTGCTGTAAAACATTTGTTAATTATGAATATTGACAGATGTTGGGTCTTTCATCAATATGAGACTTGGCCACCTCACTCTGCTTTATATAATGGCAGTTAGTGACCAAGGATTCTTTCCCCTCCTGATTAGTGTCAGTAGCTGGCAGCAGCTTCTTCAGTTCCTGATGACACAGGAGAAAGTCCCAGCACTGTTTCACTGGCCAGTGTGCAAGGCGAGATTGGAGAATGTCCCACTTCATCTATACTGCTCCCTGGCACTGCTCCAAACTGCTTGCCCTTCAGGGTCCTCAACATGAATCACACAAATTCTGAGACAGGATTTAAATTATTCTGTACTTCTTTGGAAACTTTAGGCTTGTCACTGCCTCCATCCCAAGCATAGGAATCTCACAGAGCTAAGAGAATGTTATATATTATCTTCACATTCTTACCACGTTTAATATCTACTGGCACTCAAAAATATCTTTATCAAAGTGCAATAATGTAGAGCAGTTATCTCTGCTTGACAATTATCTCCCATGACAGTTATCTCTGTCTTCATCAACTGCTGACCATAAATTCAAAGCACAGATTACGCATACTTGTATACTTTGCATGGTCTGTTTCAAATGATCCCTACAGCAATCTTGCAGAGTAGGCCATAAAATCCCAAACTTGCAAGTAAGGAGGCTGACGATCAGAGAAGTTATTGCCTAAAGAAAGTGTAACAAGAAGCAGTGAATATTAAGGTGAAGATTCAGATCCAGATCTTTCCAGATTCCAAAGTCCTTGCTTCTTCCTCACCACTTCAGACTGTGTCAAAACCTTCAAGTTTAAAACCATAAATATAATGTGATTATTTGTATTTAGGGATATGTATTTACAAACTGCCATATATCCATATGTTGAACAATTCAATCATTTACTCGAAATGCATTAAATGTCTATAATATGCTAGGCACTGGCTGTCCTTAAAAGCAGTTCAGAATTCACCTTAGTGTCAACACACCCAGAAAAAAGTTAGAAAAAGTGAAAATGTCAAATTAACTGGGGCACATAATATGCAAAACAAAACAGAAATTCAAGGTTCTCTGACTGATTTACTTGGAAAGGCTAGATATACTAACTACTTAAAATTTGCTCCAGAGTTGTTTTACTGTCCTTTGTCTAGTCTGAGTCGAAAATCCCAAGAATTTTAAATCATTCCAAAAATTTTCTCTAAATAAATTGGATCAAATTCACAGGCTAGCTACCAAGGTATGTGTTTCCCACCACATGAACTATGCTACACATAACTAAGCAAGTGAAAGATGTTTTAAAATTATTGCACTGGTTAGTGGGAAATAGGGAGACATATATCTTTTTTTAATCAATAAAAGGTAAAAAACAAAGCCTGTTTCTCTTCCTATGTCCTTTAGGTAGCAGAGCAGACAGCACTCCAGTTTGCCAGTTTGTAAAAATGAAGAAAGTCATCATAGCCCTCCCAAATGCTCAGGTTGATTAAATGTGATAACGCATTTGAAAATTACTTTAGAAACTGTAATGTGTTGAATGCATATTACTTACTATTAAATAGAAATCTGATAATAGAAACAACTGTTTCTAGAGTTATGCTTATACCACAAATGAGCTAAAAAGCAGAGTTCCTACTCATTTCAGAATATAAAAAAAACATAGGGCAGGAGATGGGAATGGAAAGGAAAGGTTTCTAAATGAAAAAGGATAAGAATAGAACCAATAGAAGTTCTTTCAAGTTTCTCTGAGAATGAGAGTAAATATATTTGGGACAATAAAACTCTGAAATGCCTTTTTACACGTGGCACTCTCCCTGATGGGCTAGTAGAGATATTAATTGATTCCAGAGACGATGACCACTGAAACTGTAATAGAAGAATCTGCGGAGGTAATGTCAAAGAGTCAAGACTTTCCGCTATGTTTGGTTGAAGTCCAGACTTTAATGTGATTTTAATCTATTGCCTGTCCAATGAGGAATTTAACTGACGATAATACTGAAAAGATATATTGAATGAGAAACAAGCGAGGCCAAAACCCACAAATCTTGTGAGGCCATTCTTGACATGATTTTATGTCAATAGACTGACTGGTTGTTAGCCAGGGCCTTCACCAAATACTTGGTCTTTCAGCTTGTAAATCATTGGAAATAGAATAAAAAGCATCATCTTAAATTGTAGGTGCATGTAGATAAAACAAACCAACGGCATTGCAGAAATATGATTTCTGGCTAAAAGGGTCTGATATTCTGATGCCTTTCTCCTCATTTTTAGACACATATAGAGTTCAGCAGGATCTTATCCCTAAATTAAATACCTTAGTAAAACCTCTGATAAAAAACAGTCTTGGACTGTCAGCAAATGCTTGTGGATTATCTTAAATAGTAATTAACAACTGCCCAGTGGATCCAGTGACAAAAACCACTCAACCGTCTCTTCCCCAGCTCCAACTACTTAAGTAGACTATGATCAAACCAAAAGCATAGCACATCTGAGTTGAGGTATAGGAGGTAATATTCAAACACCTGCTTTCAGGGCTACCACATTCAATGTGCAATCTGTGTACCACACCAAATGCTGGGTGGAGGAGGGGGTGGGGGCTGAAATCCAGCCTGTATTCCACTTGTCAAGCCCGGCACCCTGGGATGGGCCTGCTCGCTCAGTCCTGTCCAACTCTTTGCGACCCCATGGACTGTAGCCTACCAGGCTCCTCCCTCCATGGGATTCTCCAGGCAAGAGCACTGGAGTGGGTTGCCATTCCCTTCTCCAGGGGATCTTCTCGACCCAGCGATCGAACCTAAGTCTCCCGCATTCCAGGCAGACGCTTTAACCTCTGAGCCACCAGGGAAGCCCAGGAAGAAGGGAGCCTTCTCCAAATCAAAAGCCCATGAGTCTGAAGGGCTGCAAGGCTAGCTGTCACAAAACTGTCATAGAGACTAATGGGCCTTACCTGACTGACTTAGTAGTGAGTCCCTAAATGATTTTGGGAAAAAACATGACTTTTTCCATTCTCTCCAGAGTAAGCCTTTCACATGATCAAACCACAACTGCTTGACACTCCACACACTGACGAAGGCCCATCTCACACTGAAGGGTACTACCAAGGGACTTTATCTCCAATTGGAAATAATATAAACAAATCAGTATGTGGCAAGGCCCCCACTGGGGCTCTGAGCTAGAGCCTTCACACTCTGCTATGTGTTCATCTTCTTGTCCTCCGCTTGTAGCCCCAGTCTGATAGAAGCACCTAGGAGGTGCTTCATAGAGGGGATAAATCACAAGGTTCGTCTTCCTTTTAACAAGTGATATATTGCTTAAACTGCCACTTGATATTGGCATCTCTGACATGGCAAAGACAAAATTTGAGATTTTTTGTTTGCTTAAAAAAACACTAGCATAATGGTTAACGTGAGCTAGGCAGGATTCTAAGTGCTTTCTTTGCAAGTACAAACTCATCAAATCCTCAGAAGTTATTATTCCACTTTACATTTGTGGAAACCGAAGCTCATAGCTATTAACAAACAGAACCAAGAATCAAGATAGTCTGTCTAGACCCAGAGTCCATCCCTTGGTCTGGACTGCCTTGGAAAGATCAGGAAATGGCAACCCACTCCACTCTTCTTGCCTGGAGAATCCCATGGGGAGAGGAACCTGAGGGGCTGCAGCCCCTGGGGTTGCCAAGAGTCTGACACAAGCATAGCACAGTTGCCACTCTATCTGCAACAAAACAGTCACCTCTGAGAAACATATTTTCCAGTCCTTCCATGTTGTGAATAATGCCCTAGGTTAAAGTCTGGCAAATAAATGCTGTGGTCCTTGAAGCCAGATATAATACCTAGTTGCTTTTTTTTTTAATGTTTTAGATATCTTATCAAAAGAGTATATCAGGATACAATGTTCTCAAGTAAACAGAGACCAGCTAAGATCTGCTTTGTGTTCAACAGAAACCATAATGTTTGCAATCTGAAATAATTTAAAACAAGATGAAACACTCACCCTCATCTTCCCTCTCTTTGGGACCAAGGGATGCAAAAATCCCACTCTTAATAATCATCTGACTTGTCAGAGAAAGCATTCAGCAATTTTTCTCTTCAATACTTTGTAAATTCAGGTTACAAACTTTATGAAGACAAAAATTTCACATTGTGTTAAAAAAAAACATAAGGAGTGATGGGGGAAGAGTTTTAACGATGACTTTTCATGAAATTTCAGAATCACAAGCAGCATGATTACTTAGAAGGAAACTAAAATACTACTTTTCAGATATATGTTCTCTTTACTTTTCATAATGAAATTTCCAGGACAAAGGAACTTAGCGATCCTAAGTCAGTACTCAAAATGAATTTCTAATTGTAGTGAAAGATATATGTATGCATGAACACATGTGTGTGTTAGTTGCTCAGTCACGTCTGACTCTATGTGACCTGATGGAGTATCTGTCCATGCTTCTGTCCAACCCTCTGTCCGGCCCTCCATCCATGGGATTTCCCGGGCAAGAATACTGGAGTGAGTTGCCATTTCCTTCTCCAGAAGGTCTTTCTGACCCAGGGATTGAACCTGGGTCTCCTGTATTGCAGACAGATTCTTTACCACTGTGCCACCAGGAAGCCCATGATTACTTGGACGTATGTGTAAATATACGATACTTTGGCCACCTGATGCGAACAGCTGACTTATTGGAAAAGACCTTGATGCTGGGAAAGACTTAAGGTAGAAGAAGAGGGTGACAGAGGATGAGATGACTGGATGGCATCACCAGTTCAGTTGACATGAACTTGGGCAAATTCTGGTGAGAGACAGAGACGCCTGGTGTGCTGCCGTCCATGGGGTCGCAAAGAGTCAGACACGATTTGGCAACTGAACAACAACAACAATGTGTAATATTGTTTTTTCTGGTTATAATCAGGTAACTTGAAGTACATTGCAAAGTAAGGCCAAGTTAGAACCAACTTTACAAAGTAACTAGAAATTACTAGTAAATCACCTAACTTCTGGTTCTCCAAAATTGAAAAGGTAGATTTTTGGCTTAATGAGTTAAAAACATTAAGTGCTACGTACTTTCTGAGAGCACATCTGGAATCACTTTCTCTGGAACTGTTGTATAATGAGGTGCGAACATAGCCAACTATGGCTCACCCCCCACCGAAACTAGTGTGTGTGTCCTGGACTTAACCCCTTTCAGTAGCAAGCTCAGATTCCAGAACGGCTTGTCCAGGGATCACGTTGGCAGGAATGTGCTTGTCTTGGAAACCTTCAGAGCCAAACATGCTCATCCTTAAGAAAAGCAAGTCCTGCAGATAACAGGGCCAACAGTCAGGATTCTCAGATGTCTCAGAACGGCTGCTTCTCATGCATCCTTACCCTCTTTTGAATATCAAGCCCATGTTCTCTTCAGCACTACTTGTAAAGCAAAAGGCAATAAGCAAGGAGTGGTAATAAGTCCTGACAAAATATCCACCAGAGCAAGCTATCTGGGGAGAGGCGATCTGGGGACGAGAAGGGCAACTTTTTACCATGGGAATGATGAAGTCTGTGAATGTGCCATAGATCTCGTGGCTGTCAAATCACAGGTTTTCTGGTAGCAACAGATTTATCTAATGGCTGAATAATACAGCTTATTAATACCCATGATTCTCTGAAGTGGATGAGAACACAGGAGACCTGTGTTCTGCCACCAGTCTTGCAGTAGGTCACCTTCCTGCCTGGCCTCAGATGCTTCCCTCCATAAAATAAGACGAAGCTGATAATCTCTAAAGTCCCTCCCAATTCAGAAAAAAGTGCAAGTGGCTCAGTTGTGTCTGACTCTTTGTGACCTCATGAACTGCAGCCTGCCAGGCTTCTCTGTCCATGGAATTCTCCAGGCAAGAATATTGGAGTGGGTTGCCATTCCCTTCTCCAGGGCATCTTCTTGACCCAAGAATCAAACCTGGGTCTTCTGCTTTGCAGATTCTTTACCCTCTGAGTTACCAGGGAAGCCTGCCAATCCAGACGTTATCCTATATTCAGTTTTTTATTGAATCTCAAATACATGTATATATGTGTAAATATATGTATATAAATGTATGTATGTATATATACATGTATACACACACACACCCACTCAAGTGTTCTTGCCTGGAGAATCCCAGGGACAGGGGAGCCTGGTGGGCTGCCGTCTATGGGGTTGCACAGAGTCAGACTTGACTGAAGTAACTTAGCAGATACACACATACACACACATACACACACACATAGAGAGAGAGAGAAAGAATCCAAACAACCCATTGAAAATTAAAGTAGGCAGTTCAGTTCAGTTCAGTTCAGTTGCTCAGTCATGTCTGACTCTTTGCTACCCCATAAATGGCAGCATGCCAGGCTTCCCTGTCCATCACCAACTCCAAGAGCTTGCTCAAACTCATGTCCATCAAGTCGAGGATGCCATCCAACCATCTCATCCCCTTTTCCTCCTGCCTTCAATCTTTCCCAGCATCAGGGTCTTTTCCTATGAGTCAGTTCTTTGCATCAGGTGGCCAAAGTATTGGAGTTTCAGCTTTAGCATCAGTCCTTCCAATGAGTATTCAGGACTGATTTCCTTTAGGATTAACTGGTTGGATCTCCTTGCAGTCCAAGGGACTCTCAAGAGTCTTCTCCAACACCACATTTCAAAAGCATCAATTATTTGGGGCTCAGATTTCTTTATGGTCCAACTCTCACTTCCATACATGACTACTGGAAAAACCATAGCTTTGACTAGATGGATAAAGATGATGTGGTACAATGGAATATTACTCAGTCATTAACAGGAACAAACTTGGGTTATTTGCAGAGATGTAGATGGACCTAGGGACTGTGATACCGAGTGAAGTAAGTCAGAAAGACAAAAACAAATGTTGTATATTAATACATATATGTGGAATCTAGAAAAATGGTATAGATGATTTTATTTGTGTCTAGAAATAGAGACACAGACACAGAGAATAAATGTATGAACACCAAAGAGAAATGGGGGTGAGAGGGAGAAATTGGGAGATTGGGATTAACATATATACTCTATCAATGCTATCTATAAAATAGATAACTAATGAGAACATAAGTATTGCACAGGGAACTCCATTAAAAGTTTTAATTTCTCATATGGCAAATATCAAGTTAACTCACATGAACAAAACTCTTCATGGTCCTCAATAATTTTTGAAAGTGTGTGTGTTGAGGTGGGGAGTTGGGGAGGGAGGGTTGTCCTGAGACCAGAAAGCTTGAGAATTGCTAGTGTAGTGATTAAGATCACAAACTGCAGAGCCAGACTGGCTGAGTTCAATCCTCCTTCTACCACTTAGGAGTCGTGTGACATTGGGAACAGTTGTTCAACATCTCTGTGCCTCAATTTCCTCATCTACTGAATGGGGATAAAAATAAGAGTGCTTATGTCATCGGACTGTCGTGAGGCTTTAATGAGTTGATACATGCACTGTGCTTAGAGCTCCTGACAGTATCCAGCACTCTCTGGCATCCTTCCCTTCCTCTTCACCCACCACCACTCCCCTGTTCATTCTTGTTTTCATTCTCTCTCCCTTTCCCCTCACCCCTCGGTGCCATTTTTATTTGTTTGTCTTTATTTGCTTTGATTTGATTTGCTCTGGTCTAACTACTGCTTCCTCTGCCTTATAGGCCAGCAAGTAGCTGTGACTGGCACTGCTTCCTCAAGAGTTAAAGGCTTAGCTGCCCAGGACCACTCAGAAACACAACCACCATTTTCCTCCCCCTTTGCTATGGGAGTCAGTTGTACTTTGAATTTGCCCTTCCCAGAAGCTCCATCAGCAAAAGACAACTGGAAAATCAAAGTAAGCAACGTTAAGTTTTTTAAAACACGCTCTGTCAGATGAATTAGGATGTAAAGTAGAAACTTTAGCCTTAGGAATAATCAATGAAGCAGAAGATGGAAGAAAGGAGAAAATGCAAGCAATTACATTCATTCCTTAAAGGAAAAGGTGGTATTTATACAAACTCTTGCCAAATTTGAACTGTTTTCTTTCACAGCCTTCCATTTCCTTTTTTAAATCTTTTTCCATCTCCCAGAACACCTCCGCAACCCTCAGATCCTTCAAACCATCAACTCTGGCTTAAATATTCTGATGAACCAGATTCTGACCATATGCAGATTCGAGGGCCATTTAACCTTGGGGTGGAATGAGCTGAATTTTACTAAGATATATAATCATAGTCTCATTTTACATTAATTTTCTAATCTATATTTTCACATAAATGTTCCTTTAATCCTTGACAATCAGCATGTTATTATTCCTATTTTACAGTTCAGAAAACTGAGTCTTAGAGAAGTGAGGCCACAAAACCGAATTACAAATTAAACTGGAGAACTGTAAAAGACTAGGGGAGTGAGAGAGAAACAGAAATTCAACATGGAGGGGCGGAGCCTTGTGGAAAAAGGTGGAGCTAGACTATTTTTGTCAGGGGGGTTACCACATAAGCAAATCTGCTCTACTGTAGAAATAACCTCTATCAGTTCCCCAGGGTTTTTCTCAGTGTCTTTATTGCCTCTAAAATTCAAGCTATCCATTCTCTAAAAATTCCAAGATTTATTTATTTATTGACTAATTTTTTTATACTATGACTACCTCAGCAATACTGTTCTAAGGAGGAGATTAAGGAAAGTACCCCAGTGTGTTTTATATTTGGGCTGCTTCTGAATAGAGAGTTTGTAAATTGAGAACTGTCTCTATGGTATGTGTGATGTCATTAAATATATATTTGGTCAGTCCAAAACTATCTGGCACTTGTCCTTTACCAACATTACTGAGTATTCTAGTTTCTCAATCACGCGAGCTTAAAATGCACAGCCGAATCTAATGAATGTCAAACTTGTGCAGTGACTCAAAGTTGATCAGAGTATTTTTAAACAGAAAAAAAATTAAGATTCCCAAAGGACTGACTGAGTGCATATTCACATTAGGAGTATACAAAGAGGAATACTTTTGAACCATCTATATTCTTCCAAATACGTTTAAATGTGCATTAAACACAACTGCTAAGGAAAAATCTTTATCTATGTGAAATAACACACATCTTAGAGAGGAATGTGCTGTTCTTTGTATGTTAAAGAACTGCTGTGATACGTTTTAGTAGCACATGAAATACTAAAAAGTATTTCATAAAAAGTATGAAATACTTTTTAGTAATAGTGATATATTTAAGTTAATAAAATTATGCCCTTTTACCTACTTTTTGTAAGTTACCAGCTCTGTCCAATAGTACCTTCTGCAATAATGAAAATCTCTGTACTACAGTACTCACCAATAAAGGAGCCACTCCTCACATGTGCTATTAAGTCCCTGAAATGTACCTAAGGCTATGGAGTAACTTACTTTTTAATTTTATTTTAATCAATTTAAATTTAAATACTCTCTTGTGGCTACTGGCTGTCTTAGACAGTTATCAGGTTTCCTCTAGCAATTAAAAAAAAAAGGAAAATCCTGTGATTCTGTCATTCTAAAGACTGCAACCTGTGAGGTCAGGATTAAGGCCAGGATTATTAATTGGGTGCAGAAATAAAGTTAATTAACCTGACACAAAGTTTTTCAGGTTGTTTTGTTCTCATTCAATAAACATTAAAAACTGTTACGTGCAAAATAACAAGCCGGAAAATAGGGTCTATACCCACACTCAAAATATACAGCTGGTTTATATCTAGTGGGAAAGGAAGGGAGGAAGAAAACAAGGAAATGTAAGAAAGGTGCAAAGTGGGAGGGGTTTGGATGAGACTGTATTCACAGTGGATATAACTGGTCTCCTGTGTGCTCAGTTTTGTAGCCCGCCAGGCTCCACTGTCCATGGAATTTTCCAGGCAAGAATACTGGAGTGCATTGCCATTTCCTACTCCAGAGAATCTTCCTGACCTAGGGATCAAACCCACATCTCTTGCACCTCCTGCATTGGCAGGCGGGTTCTTAACCACTGTGCCACCTGGGAAGCCCCTACTGGTCTCACAGTTTCTGTTATAATCTCAACTCAGTACATCCCAACAAGACCAGGCTTACCAGTAAACTCATCCTTTTAACTAGTATTGCTAA
>SJYQ01096258.1:8380-20556 GCA_006410935.1 Redunca redunca
GACGGAAACTAAGATGGCGCCTGGCGGAAGAGATGGGGGCGTAGTCTATGTTGTCTGTCAAAACTTCTGATTGGTTCTCTTGATTTCTGTGCACGTAAACAGCGCGTGATCACCATAGACTCCCATTATAATGATGGCACATGACGATTTGACCTTTAACGTGATTGGTGTAACTATGGAAAGTCCCTTGCAAACCCCTCCCCGCTTGCCTTTATAAGCAGGGAGTTTGTAACAATAAAGCGGAACTGCACTAGACGGAACCCCTGTCGCGTCTGATTGTCTCTCGCTCGCCAAGGGGCTGGGTTGGCGGACAGCAGACTCACCTTTCCTTGGGACCCCTCAGCTCTCTGCTGAGGGAAGTTCCACTGCCTCTCTCTCTTTCTGCGGAGCGCTCCCCGCACTCACCCTGTGTCCTTGAAACTAAATATGACTGTAGCCAAAGGCAATGGCAGTTTGAGGATTTTGCTGCTGGTGACATCTGAATGGAAACTACTTCAAAGGGTGAGTCCAGTTGTCAGATTCTTCCTCTCAGCAAGATTTCAGGGCATTCTTTTATAAGAAAGTACTATTCACCAATAGTATCAACTCTGTTACTTGTTTTCCTTCATCTTTCAATCTGTGATTCTGGAAGTACACAAAGCTTATCACGGTATTCACAAGGGTTGCACGTGTGAGATAAAGAAAACCGACAGTGTTAAGAAATTCACATTATCCATTAATACATTAATTCCATAACTTAAGCCTTCTTACATAGGGTACCAAAGACTGAAATCTTATTTCCTAGTTCTGTGATTATAATTTCTGAGATTTTCTTCAAAGCAGCACTTCTGATGAGTAGTAGAGTTGGTGAAACATCAGACCTATGTAACTACACAATTTATTTCTGAAGTCCAGAGGATCAGAGAACTTGTCAGAGAATCAGCACTGTAGGCCCCCCAGGAGGGGTGTGTGTGTGTGTGTGTGTGTGTGTGTGTGTGTGTGTGCGTGCATGTGTGTGTGAAAAGCTGAACAGGATTCATTTTTATATAATTTAGCATGCTTTCTAACTGTGAGCATATTCTTTGAAGCTATTTGTCTGTATTTCCCCTCTTTATTTCAGGAAGAGACTTACCATAGATATCAAAGTTACTGGTTACCCTTGTAGTATTGTTTTGGCCAGGTCTTATAAATTGTAATATGTGTTATTGCACTTATTTATTTCCATTTTTTATATTTCTACACTTATTTGTTATCTTTTTGTTGTGTTACTCTGTTATATATGTAGGGTCATATCTCTTTTCTCCTTCCTAATATTAAGGTTTTTCCTTTACTCTTTGATCAAAATTTTCATGGATTTTCCTGTATGATATTCCTCAAAGAATCCATTTTTCTATGCACAAATTCCACTAGGGAGAGAGAGAGTTATTGTGTTGCTGCAGTGTATTTAAAATTCTATTTCATGAGTTCTTCTAGATTATTTCTTAACATCTTACTATATTTTTTGTCTTTTCCTAATCTTGAGTTGAAATCCTTTGGTTATTTTTAATTTTTTTTGTGTTTAATTATAAAAAGAGATAAAAGCTATGATCTCTGATTATAGATTAAACTAAATAAAAGTTTTCTACGTGTATTGTAGTTTTAGATTTGAGTTTCTGTTTAACAAGAAAGCTGTAAAATTTCTTATGCTCTTCAAAGTTTTTTTATATTTTGTTAAATTTCCTGAGAGACCTTTCAATTTTTAACACATGATTTTTTTCCAGTGCCGTGTTTAACGAAATAGAGTATAGAGAAGTCATTTTGCTAAAGGTCATACAGCCAGCTTATGCCAAGCTTTTGCATTCCCAGGTTTTTGTATCTTTCATTCAACTGTAGAGTATCTGTTTATTTCTTTTAACATCCATTCTTTGTAGTTATGTTTTGCCAGGTTTTAATTTTCCTAGTTAAATGACTATTTTATTAACAGTGTCTATTACAATTTCAATATGAGTTTAATGTTGAAATAATTGATACTTTACAAAGCTAATATCTTCCCCCAGAACCATAGATACACACTTACTTATCGCATTTTCATCCTTAGACTACCAAGTCTTTGCCAAAATTATCTCTATTTGCTTAAAAACAAACAGCAGACACCCTCCCCACAGGTTTTATTTTCTCTTAGATGCTTCAATAGCAGTGATTCTTAACAGAGATCCTCTATGGAATTTTAAGATAATTTGTTAGGTACCCAAGTGTGATCAGAATAAAACAATACCTAAAATATCAATCTTTAAGGTCTCCAAAAATAAGCCTTTTATCTAGTGACACATACTTGGAAAATTCATTCAATGCCCTACACATTGTAAACATTTTCTGGCTTTCTTTGACAACAGGGAAAACATATGAACAATAAGTGTATTTCCATTCAGTATTTTTCCAAATCATAGTTGAATTGTTTCATTGTTGTTGTTGTTATTTTTATATGCCTTCCTAATAAATCCAACTACAGAAGCTCCAACTGCACAGGAAACATGTCTGCTATTTCACAGCTATTAGTATCAGTAGAAGCAATTGAGGCCTCTGGGAAAAATAAGCCCATTCACTCCCAGCTTCCAGAGATAGATTTTTGAACAAACAGAGAAGAAGCCAGTTATGATGTAAGAATAGAGGAGCACTAGATAATCATTTTTATCTCTAAATTACTTAATTTGATAGAGGCTTTTCACTTTAGAGTGAAGAGAAAAATATTCTATAATACTACTCAGCATGTTAAATCCCAGTTATCTATTCACCTCTTAGAAAACTTGGTTCAGCAAGCAATTCCTGCCATTTGCAAGAGCAGAGAGGCAAGTCCACGACATGAGAAAGCCTCCAAGAGAAAAGAGGCCAAACATAGAAAGAACGGAGTCAGGAGCCCTTGGCACTCTGAGACCCCAGTAGGCAGATTGCCACATGCTTAGAAAGGAAAGAATGAAAAGATAGGGGGAGCAAAACACACTGGACTTTTTCAGTTATTTTGCCAAGAGTTCTTACATGTTTTCATTCCTAGTTGAATAATCCATTCACCTTCAGTTTAGTTCGGTTCAGTTGCTCAGTCGTGTCTGACTCTGCGACCCCATGAATTGCAGCACGCCAGGCCTCCCTGTCCATCACCAACTCCCAGAGTTCATTCAGACTCACATCCATCGAGTCAGTGATGCCATCCAGCCATCTCATCCTCTGTCATCCCCTTCTCCTCCTGCCCCCAATCCCTCCCAGCAGCAGGGTCTTTTCCAATGAGTCAACTCTTCTCATGAGGTGGCCAAAGTACTGGAGTTTCAGCTTTACCATCATTCCTTCCAAAGAACACCCAGGACTGATCTCCTTTAGAATGGACTGGTTGAATCTCCTTGCAGTCCAAGGGACTCTCAAGAGTCTTCTCCAACACCACAGTTCAAAAGCATCAATTCTTCGGTGCTCAGCTTTCTTCACAGTCCAACTCTCACATCCATACATGACCAGTGGAAAAACTATAGCCTTGACTAGAAGGACCTTTGTTGGCAAATAATGTCTCTGCTTTTGAATATGCTATCTAGGTTGGTCATAANACAGTGTCATACGATAAAATGTGACCTTCAATACTGGTCATGACCGCAAGTTCAAGGGAGGCAGTCAGAGAACCGCCTAATGAAGACTGCCACAAATGCAGCAGCACCTCAGACACTCAAGGCCTGGTGTGTCCACCAAGTTTTTTTTCCTTCCCCCACTTGGAAACAGAGAACAACTCTAGGTGCGATTCTGCAAAGAACCCAATACAATCACCCTTAATTTACAAGGTAGTTTCATTCCCAGAGAATTCAGAACATCTGTTAAAACCAAGGGCTTCCCTGGTGGCTCAGATGGTAAAGAATCCGTCTGTAACGCAGGAGACCCAGGTTCAATCCCTGGGTTGGGAAGATTCCCCTGGAGAAGGGAATGGCAACCCACCCCAGTATTCTTGCCTGGGAAATCCCATGGACAGAGGAGCCTGGTGGGCTGTAGTTCATGGGGTCACAAGGAGTTCGACACACCTGAGTGACTCACATCTTCAATTAAAACTATACACACACAAGTTGACTCTGTACATAAACAGAATTAGGTTTAAGATATAAACAGCTTTTTCACCTACATGAAAGCCATGCAGAATGCATCCTTGCTCCTAAATATCAGTATCACCTTCCATCTTTGACAGAGCCCAAAATCATGCCACACATTTCCAAAATACCCTTTCTGTGGGGCTTCCCCTTCAAGGACCACTGGCACAAACCAGCAGGCTTCCCTCCCCTCCTCTGCTCCTAGCAAATCTCCAAAACCACTAAGCGCACTCCCAGCTAAGGGCCTCTGTTGCTGTTTTCCCTTGCAAGGGAGAAGCTTCCTGTTTCTTCCAAAGACCCACAGGAGCCTCTCCTTCACAACTCTGCTCACATGACACTCCTCCCTGTCCTCTGGACAGACCTGACTAGCTACACTCAGCGCCCACTGCTCCTTCCGGGCCCGGTGGGCCTGCTTTCCCATTCCCCTCACTGCCACTGCCCTCCACCTTCCACCTGGCCCTCACTCACCTTCCCTCATTCATCTCCCTATCTCTGCTTGTCTTTCTCCACTGGCCACCTCCCTGGGCACCCAAGAGATTCACAGACAAGGAGAGGAGAAAAGAATCATAAAAGAATATTTAAGGGCTTTAAGAATTAAAAAATAGAAAGATTAATCACACGTTTTTCTAAAAAATAAGTGTGTCAGAAGAAAAACCTATCAAGTCAACGATGACTCTCACACTGGTGTAAAAGTACACGTGAGTGTGGTGGAACCCGAACATCTCTCTGACACTCCAGTGAGGAGGAAACACGAGACACCGTTAGCTACTCAGGGCAGATGTGTGCTGCTCAGGAATGCTCAATGCCACAGAAGAGGCGTGTACACAATCTGCTTCCTAAACCTGCCCTCGGGGACCTGCGACTAGCGACTAAGAATACATCTGCACTGATCACCTCAGGAATTTGCAAGACCTCGTATCATTTTGATGAAGAGAAATGTTAAAAACTATATTTTAAGCAAAGTTACATCACCAGAATTGACAAGATACTATAATAGATTCAATGAGTTAGGAACTGCATGCTCATCTACAGATAATAGAAAGCTCCACAGGAAAATGTACTCTTCATAGCAATTTTTTAAAATATCCTTTATTCTGAAACCTGTGCTCAAAATGCTGGCACACCTAACTTTGCCTTTATTCCTACTTTGCACATATGAGTTTAGACAGAATCTTGAAATTGTTTTCTTGGCCATTTGTCCCTATGTCAAACTGACAGGATACTTAAAACTTCACGCCAAAGAATTTCCAGGGCCTCAGAGACCTAGCACCACTCAACTTTCTGTTTAGCGCCCACATACAGGCTGGCATCACTGACTCGATGGACGTGAGTCTGAGTGAACTCCAGGAGTTGGTGATGGACAGGGAGGCCTGGCGTGCTGTGGTTCACGGGTTTGCAAAGAGTCGGAAACGACTGAGCGACTGAACTGAACTGGTAGCACTGCAAAAATAATTTGGCGTACAATACAAACTGAAAGATGCTGGCTATTTTACATATGACTTGCTCTTTGGAGACAAGTTCTACTAACTTGCTAGCGTCGTTTAGAGAACAAAAACTTACTAATTACATTAATTAATGTCTCTTAAAATACACTCTACATTTTTAACTTCTGGAAATGTGCGTGGATCATAACTGGGGCTTTTGTTAATTTATGCTGTATACTAACAGTCACCTCTGTCGCCTAGGTGTGTAAAAATGTTTGCCTCCTACAGAGAATCACTCCCAAGTGCTATGTGTATGAAAATCTGCCTGCCTTGTATGTTTTCCGCCTCTTTTCGTCAGTGAGAAGTCCTATTCTTCTCTTCCTGTTTGCCGATGACAGGCTGCCCAGCACAGTCTCCAACATATGCAAAAATCAGGAAACAAGGGTTTGCTAGGAATATTGAGGTTAGTTCCTGCAACAGATAGCTTCACTATTTCTTCCCACTCATACAAGGAAACTTAATGTGAAAGAACTGGGTGAGGGCCTAACAGACTCTCCTATGAATAAGGAGCTTTGATGTATTTGTGTTAAATTCTGCCACATTTTTTCTAGCTAATCAGGCCATCTGATCCATCTAAGAATGCTGGAGTACCTTCCAGAATAGTGTTACAGCTGTATAGCTGTAACAGGTGCTATATTTTAAAAAATTTTTAACAATCACAAAAGGATAAGGATGAAGTACTCCCCTCACCTTGGCTCACACTCTGAAATTAACCAACCCCCCTTTCTCACACTCACACATTCCCAAGCCCTCCTTTACTTGCCAACAGGAAGCATTACACTCGACCCACTGTTAGGTCAAAAACGTTTCCAAAAGACCACTTCAGATGGTGCTAGGAGGACATTTCTAATACCATCCACATCAATGAGGAGCAGACAGATCACAAAAGAGGTTAAGTTCTCACCTAATTTTAAGATCCCAACTGAAAGGAATTTTTCATGTTTCTTTTCCAACCTCTGACAGATGTGCATTTTACTTCCTTCATTCTCCTAATCCTACAAAGGCTGGAAGGTCAAAGGGGAGACTATGGAACGCTGTGCACAGAGCCGGTCCTAAGTGCTATAGGAAGCGCAGGCTAGATGGGTTTGAACACCAGCTCAGTAAGTGATCACAATCCTGAAGAGGGTTACAGAAATGCTCGGTGAGCCTGACCTGTGATCAAGAGCAGATTTACATTCGTGTATCAAGGCAACATCCAATTTGAAGAATTTAAAGAAAATTGATTCAACTCTCTCAAACCAAGTTAATATACTATTTATGAACTTGCACAAGGGTTTTCCCCACTTTGTTAGGTTTATTCCTAAGGCCATTTGACCATGGAGATCAACTCAAGGGTCCATACTAAATTTTACTAAAGTCAACAGAAAAATCAAGGTGTACCTTGTCGTTTCAAGCCTGTCATGATCTTTGGAAAAGGTGGCTTAGCAGGTCTGAACGGCCCCTTCACATTGCGCAAGAGGCAAAGCAAATAGCTAAACCACACAATTTAAAAAACCAGAACTGTGAGAAGCACAGAACCAGTTTTTGCTTTCTAACTTTCTTCCAATGATAAGCAGACAGCATGTGAGTCAGCTATCATACAAACCAACTATTTTAAATCTTTCTGAAGTAGCAATTTTGAATACTTGTATCTGAAGTTAGCCATCAAAGGAAACAGATTTGTAATGCCCAAGTGACAAGGATTTGTTTTCAACAGGACATTTCCAGTGAAGAGGCACATTACATTCTACCCATTAACTAGAGAAAACCTTTACGGGAGGAAGATGGCACACTGTAACAGAGTGGCCATATTTGTGACAAACACACACACTCAATTGCTCACAATCCTGGACTCAGCAACACCATGCACTCAAAGTTCTTCCAGTTTTGGCTACTCATGATGGTTTCTGAAAACTCCCAAGGACACAGCACACGCCATGGCATCTCACACTCCTTCAGACACTCTGCCAAAAACGCAAGAGCAACCATGCAAACAGCCAGCAGGGAAAAAAAAAAAAACGCTGACCACTAGTTCTGAAACAAGACCAAGAGCTGACCACTCCAACACCGACTACATCAACTACACAGTTCTCAACAGTGACTTCCGGGGACACCCAAACCGTTTGAATTGCCCGTCTCCTGCCAGTGATTTCTTGTGCAATTTCACTAGATTTCGCTAGAAACAGCAACCTGGTGTTCTGTTGAGCGCTCAAAAGTGCTCAACTGGTTAGCTAATATTTTAAGTACTCTGAAATTAATTGCCAAGCCTTATTAACAAAGCTACTGTTTTACCGTCCGTAACTGCTTGGACTGGAAAGCGTTAGGACGCTCTGCTAAGGAGGCTGCAACTCCGGCCAGGTCGCGTTCTATAGGTAGGTTAAAGATTCACCAGCTCGGAAGTGTATTCTAATCCATGCCAAAGGCACCCGGGAAGCAATCCCGGGGTTGCAGCAATCTTGGTTAAAGGAGCTCTACAAAGCCGTAGGCGCGTCCATCGAGGGCTTCCTGGGCCATAGGCGCTCCTACTCAGACCCAAGCGCCACGGCACGCGCCTAGGAACCCGGGGCTCCGCCCGGCCTCGCCGGCTCCGTCCTCGGAACAAACAGGAACTGGGCTCAAACCCTGGCCATCGTGTGACCTTGGCCGTGTCCCGGGCTGCGGGCCTCAGTTTCCTGGTCCCTGCGACCCCTAGACAGGAGGCCTCGGAGGCGGAGCAAGAAGCGGGGCTTCCTGGAGAACCCGCGGTGCGGGCCGGACTTCCGGGAGTCCGCCCCGGCCACTCTGGGGGGCTTGGTGAGAGGGTGGCCAGACAGAACCCCTGCCCGGCCCCGACTCAGCCCCCGCCCCAGCTCGGCCCCGACTCGACCCCCATCCCAGCCTAGACCCCTGGCCCCGCACTCCGCACCCACCCTGCCCCGCCCCGCCTCGGTCCCCAGCCCAGCCTGAAGCCCCAGCCCGGCCTAGGCTTGCCTCAACCCCGGCCTCTATTCGACCCTGGGCCCGCCGGGCCTTGGCTCCCCGCCTCGACTCCGCCTCGCCTCGGCCCCCGGCCCGGCCTCACCTCGGCTCTCACCTCTCTCCTCGCCCGGCCTGGCCTCACCTCGGCCCCTGTCTCGTCCCTCACCTCCCCAGCTCAGCCTCGCGCCGGGCCTCAACTCGGCCCCCGCCCCCGCCTCGGCCCCAGCCCAGCCTCACCCTCGGCGGCCGCGGCGCAGATGCTGCTCGGAGGCAGGCGTTGGTTTCGCTCCCACAAGATGGCGGCTCTGACGGCGGCCACGTCAGTGCCTGCTGCCGCGGGGGACGCTGGGGAACGGGGCAGTCCCCCCGCAGTCCCACCCACTCCCCCTTTGCGGTGCGCAGGCGCAGACTCTGTGCGGGAGGTAGGGACAGGGTAGGCACGGGGCCCAGGGAGGACGCCTCGCTCACCGCTGCGCTTGCGCGCGCCCCCCCGCGTCCCCAGCGCGCCTAGCCCAGGCAGAGTCCGGCTGCGCCTGCGCGCGCCTGTCGGTGATCTGCCCGGGGGTGAGTTCTCAAGCCCATTTGGCAGATGCAGAGACTGAGTCCCAGGCGGTCCCTGTGGTCCCGGGTGCCAGCTCCCCTCTCCAGCCTCCGGCCCGGTGACCGCAGGGACCCACGCTGTCCTGTGCGCGGTCGTGGAGCGACCTGGAGGAGCAAGAGTCAAGATCAAATGGAGAAGGCATCTAGCGGCGCGGGTGGGGCAAGCACCGGGCAGGGAACAGTGCTGCCCTGGGGTGCCCCCTAAGCGGGGTCCAAGTGACACAGGGGAGCCTCTCCTCTGGGAAGCCTCCCTAAGCTGATCAGAAGGGAGAGGGGGTCCTCTCCACATTCTCCAGGCTCGGGCCTTAGTGTGGCCCCCTGCTTGGGAGCTCTCTGTGGCCTGCCGACGCGAGCCCCATACCATCACTCCACTCCTGCGCTACTTGACCTCTCTCCTGTACTATCCCCCAGCTACTGTGACGGGAGGCACCGGTGAGATTGCTGGGGCAGCCTTCACTCACTATCTTGCATGTTGTGGAGAGCACAAAGCAGGTCATTACCTGGGCCTTGGTCTAGGGGCCTGCCTCTTGGTCCAGGGACCTCTCTCCTGTACTCCCCACCTACCCACTCCTCTTGGGGCCTCCTTACAGCGCTGGGTTGGCTAGGACCTCACCAGCTCTCCCTGAGGCTGCCCACTACCCCCCAGGCAGCCCTCCTGCACCAAACACTGATGACCTCCTCTTCCAAGAGGCTGAGGGCCCTAGATCTTGTGAGCCAGACTCTTGCTTTGAGCCGCAGCCTCCCCCAGCCCTCATCATTTATGGAAGACCTAGCCTGTGCTCTGCACCTCAGCTTCTGCCTCCCCATTGCTGTAGACACATCACAGTGCTCACTCAACGTGCCCTCAGGGTTTTGTGTCTCCAGAGAGGGGCACAGAACCTTCTGGTGCTAACTGGCTCTCTTCCCTAGAGAACTGACCCACAGCTGAATGCCTGAAAATGATTGTGTCCTCCCGAGCATCCTTAAATAGACAGGAAGGAGCATGTGAAAGATACATATACAGTTTTATAAAATAAGGTGGATTCCTACGTAAACCCGAGGTTACCCAATTTACCTTCTTCCTGATTCTTTTCTCCTGGTCTGGCCCCCAACTTGGGAAAGGAGAGTGTCTTCAGACCAGACAGGTATGGGGGCCCAGGGTGGGCACATCAGGGGAAGGATCCCTGCNTATCTCTTTTTACTCTTAAATAAATAAAATTGTTAAATTTAAGAATATCTGAGGATTGAAGTAGTAAAAAGACATAGTGCCCAATCTCCTGTTATCACTCTGAACATGTCCTGCATCTGTTCTTTCTTTAGGGATAAAGACCAAAAATAAAAATGAGAAAACTTTTTAAAAGTGCTACCAAGTCTGAGATTCTCTAAGCTAATGGCCAATTCAGGACTCTAAGAATTAAAGACACTTTCGGTTGCTGTGGGCCTTTTATCAACAGGCAGGGTCTCTAGGGAATACATCTTCAGGTTTTATTATTTCTTGGGGGAAAAAATGCAGGCTCAGTGTTTAGTGTCTAACTTTACCATAGACTTGTATACATCTTAGAGTAAATACATAAAGAATATTTTAAATAGAAGAACAATTCACTATCGTGTTATTTTGCTTAAACTAAAAATAAAAAATCAAAATACAGTGGATAAGTAGTTTAAAAAAAAAGCCACTAGAAAATTTCCATTCTAGTCCTGACAAGATAACAACCTGCTATGAACATCTGTTGGATCATCAAAAAAGCACAAGAGTTCCAGAAAAACATCTGCTTCTGCTTTACTGACTACACCAAAGCCTTTGATTGTGGGGATCATGACAAACTGTGGAAAATTCTTAAAGAGATGGGAATACCAGACCACCTGAACTGCCTCCTGAGTATCTGAATGCAGGTCAAGAAGCATCAGTTAGAACTCGACATGGAACAACAGTTCAGTTCAGTCACTGAGTCATGTCCCACTCTTTGTGACCCCGTGGGCTGCAACACAGCAAGCCTCCCTTTCTATCACCAACTCCTGGAGTTTACTCAAACTCCTGTCCATCAAGTCAGTGATGCCATCCAACCATCTCATCCTCTGTCTTCCCCTTCTCCCACCTTCAATCTTTCCCAGCATCAGGGTCATTTCAAGTGAGTCAATTCTTCACATCAGGTGGCCAAAGTACTGGAGTTTCAGCTTCAGCATCAATCCTTCCAATGAATATGCAGGACTGATTTCCTTTAGGATGGACTGGTTGATTCTCCATGCAGTAGAGTCTTCTCCAACACCAGAGGTCAAAAGCATCAATTCTTCAGGGATCAACTTTTTTTATAGTCCAACTCTCACATCCATACATAACTACTGGAAAAACCATAGCTTTGAGTAGATGGACCTTTGTTGACAAAGTAATGTCTCTGCTTTTTAATATGCTATCTAGATTGGTCATAGCTTTTCTTCCAAGGAGTAAGTGTCTTTTAATTTCATAGCTGCAGTCACCATCTGCACTGATTTTGGAACCCCCCAAAATAAAGTCTCTCACTGTTTCCATTATTTCCCCATCTATTTGTGATGAAGTGATGGGAGCAGATGCCATGATCTGTTTTCTGAATGTTGAGTTTTAAGCCAACTTCTTCACTCTCCTCTTTCACTTTCATCAAGAACCTCTTTAGTTCTTTTTCACTTTCTGCCATAAGGGTGGTGTCATCTGCATATCTGGTTATTGATATTTCTCCTGTCAATCTTGATTCCAGCTTGTGCTTTATCCAACTCAGCATTTCTTATGATGTACTCTGCATATAAGTTAAATAAGCAGGGTGACAATATACAGCCTTGATGTACTCCTTTCCTGATTTGGAACCAGTCTGTGGTTCTACGTCCAGTTCTAACTGTAGCTTCCTGACCTGCATACAGGTTTCTCAAGAGGCAGGTCAGGTTGTCTGGTATTCCCTTCTCTTGAAGAATTTTACATAGTTTATTGTGATCCACACAGTCAAAGGATTTGACATAGCCAATAAAGCAGATGTAAATGTTTTTCTGGAACTCTTTTGCTTTTTCAATGATCCAACAGATGTTGGCAATTTGATCTTTGGTTCTTCTACCTTTTTTATTTTTTATTTTATTTTATTTT
>SJYQ01096258.1:24163-35892 GCA_006410935.1 Redunca redunca
TTATCTTTTTTAAAAAATAATAAAAGGGGAAAAGGCTAGAAGTTCATTTTAGAAGGAATAGCATTTTTCAGTATACCTTGTCTTATCTTAAGAAAAGTCACTGCTAGAAAGATGTTTTATAAAAAGCCATATTCTGTAGTCTTCATTTAATCTAATAAACTAGATTAACTCCTTTATTCATTCAACATTTAAAAAGCATCTGCTAATATATGCCTGGTATTATCTTTTCTCTAACACTTTCAGTTCAGTTCAGTTCAGTTCAGTTGCTCAGTCGTGTCCAATTCTTTGAGACCCCATGAACCGTAGCATGCCAGGCCACCCTGTCCATCACCAACTCCTGGAGTTCACTCAAACTCATGTCCATCCATCGAGTCAGTGATGTCATCCAGCCATCTCATCCTCTGTCATCCCCTTCTTCTCCCACCTCCAATCCCTCCCAGCATCAGAGTCTTTTCCAAAGAGCCAACTCTTCACATGAGGTGGCCTAAGTACTGGAGTTTCAGCTTTAGCATCATTCTTTCCAAAGAACACCCAGGACTGATCTCCTTTAGAATGGACTGGTTGGATCTCCTTGCAGTCCAAGGGACTCTCAAGAGTCTTCTCCAACACCACAGTTCAAAATGATCAATTCTTCAGTGCTCAGCTTTCTTCACAGTCCAACTCTCACATCCATACATGACTGCTGGAAAAACCATAGCCTTGACTAGACGGACTTTAGTTGGCAAAGTAATGTGTCTGCTTTTTAATGTGCTATCTAGGTTGGTCATAACTTTTCTTCCAAGGAGTAAGCGTCTTTTAATTTCATGGCTGCAATCACCATCTGCAGTGATTTTTGGAGCCCAGAAAAACAAAGACTGACATGCTTTCCACTGTTTCCCCATCTATTTAGTGATGTATTATTTTGCCTCAAGCTGTTGACTGGGGCTAACCCAAATAATTGGAGATTGATGGATAAAACCAAATTTCAAACAGTAATTTGAAATGAGGTAAAAGATCAAGCACATATACAGGCCTGTTAGCACCATTTTTTCCAGATGGGCAAACTGACAGAATCCAATCAGATAGACCCCAAAAAGTCTGCCATTGCCTGTCAATGTCCTCCTATTGAATGTGGGACAAAGCTACATACACAGTCTTTATTTTAAGCTCAAATTGTTTCTTTCAAACCATATATTTGAGGAGAAAAAAAGGGAATGATTCATCTACTTCAAATCACTTTTCCCACCCACTTGTAAAAATGCACAATTTTGCAAAACATTCCTCTGTGATCCTTTCCTTTTCTTTTACTCTATAGCCATATGCACCCCTTTCTGATACACTTACTCCTATGCACTACTTTGTATTTCAAATGAGTCTTCATCCTAGGAACCATTCCATTTTTGTAAGATGAATTTTCAATTGCTATTCTGAACTATTATGTGTTTATTTTTTATTAAGTTATGGGAAGGGTTCATAGTGAGGCATATATAATTTATTTTTGCTCTGCCTAAAAGCTCTATTTTATAAATATGGTAACCAAGAATCAGAAATCAAAGAAACCATAGGACCAGCTCATCAATGTTAGTAAATTCTGATAGGAATCAGAATCAAAATAATCTTACCTAGAATCTAATGATTTCCATTTACCTCTTGATACTTCTTCCACATTATGGTGGATATGTGAAAACCACAGAAAAGAAGATGGTGTCTAGAGATGAGAAAAAAACCAAACAGAATGACAATGAATGCTCCCAATCTTCTAGCAGCATAAGCCATCCCAGACCAGGGTACCTGCTGACCAGGAGTAAAAGATCAAAGACATCCTACCTTTTTTTGGCCTGCAGGCTCATAAGATTGTTCCACAGGAGAGCCTATGTTTCTTTTCAGACGTGTGTGTGTGTGTGTGTGTGTGTGTGTGTGTGTGTGTGTGAGTTGCTCAGTTGTGTCCATCTCTTTGTGACCCCATGGACTGTAGCCCACCAGGCTCCTTTGTCCATGGAATTCTCCAGGCAATATACTGGAGTGGGTTGCTATTTTTTTCTCTAGGGGATCTTCCCAAATCAGGGATCAAACCCAGGTCTCCTGCATTGCAGGCAGATTCTTCACTGTCTGAGTTGCCAAGAAAGCCCTCAGGCGTATGGGTTATTCTAATTCAACCCCTGCAGGGGCTTTGGATAATAGCCAATTCTCAAAGTACTGAAGCTTTTAGAAACCTGAAAATCCCATTGCCAATTTGATGATTTGGCAAGTTCTGAATGAGAACTGGCTCCTTCCTGACAATTTACCAATCATGTAAACTAACAGCACACTTTATGCTAAAAGTAGGACAATAAAAAAATAAATGAGCAAATAAATTACCAAGACCAGATTCTGCTTACTGGAAATATATGCTATACTCACTATGAATATGTTTTTAAAAACAGATTTACAATCACTTTGTATCTTTTAGAAAATTCCAAGGAAATATGATGATGCAAAATCAAATTTAACATTGCTTTGCTTTCAATAATTTTATTTATTCTCAAACTATAGCTTTAATTTTTAATATAAATTTATTTATTTTAATTGGAGGTTAATTACTTTACAATATTGTATTGGTTTGGCTGTTGTAGCCACACGTTCCGGGAAATAAACTCACTCAGACGGACAATGTAGATAGTGGAGTGCAGTTTATTACACCAGCAGGCCCAAGGCAGAGTCTCCTCTTAGCCAAGGACCCCGACCAGCATTTGTGAGAATCTTTTATACCCCATGTGTACATGTCTGAACCCACCACTCCAAATTCCTTGAGACTTACATAAACCAAGGAAAATACAATCCCAATAACCCCATGCTATGTGCTCAGTCAAACAATTAGCCAATAATCAATAAGTCCAAGGTTACACTCCGATTGATACAGAAAAATTTATGATTAGGGTATGTTTTCTCTTAGGCGATGAGTAACCTAGATACGATCTTCAAGGTTCCCCTGTCTGGAGGGGGTCTTGTCCTTCTGTTGTTGTTTTCATAGGCACAAAACACAGAGTTCAGAGTCCATTGGAAAGGTGGCCGAGCATGATCAGCATGAACAGGCCTGAGATGGAGGCCAGGCCCTATGAATTCCTTCTTCATTGCCATACATCAACATGATAGTATGTTTTTTGTTTTACAATATTCTTATCTGTGAACAAAGATGTTATTCATTGCCAATAAAATAAAGTGAAATAGAGAAAGATTGTTTAGTCATAACTACTATAGTTATCCAAAGAAAGTACAATTTAATTTTTAAGTTGAAATATTTTTGTCTGTGAATTACTAACAGTCACTATTTTGCAGAGTTGATGCTACATTACAGATATAGGAATAATAAGAGGTGGCTGAGCCAGGTTAGCAAAGTTCAGTTTTAGTTCTAGAGTAAGACTACCTGCGTGTGAATCCCAGCTCTTCAATTGCCTCTTTAGAAAGCAATTAATTTGACCTTTTTAAACCGGTTTTACAGCTGATAAAGTTGTAACATGCCAGTTCTTCTCTTCTAAGACTATTATGAGAATTTAATGAGGATTATCCATGCAAAACCTTAAGCCCAGCACTTCTTTAGGTATGCAGTACTATTAATTTCCTCACAACTCTTGGTCAACTTGTTTCTTTTCAAGATTCATCAGTCAATGTTATCATTCACCTACTAACCTGACAATGACTAAAAATATCCACTCTAAATAGGAGACAATGTTAATCTGAGTTTTTATTACTGCTATATGGTATCACAGGGTTTTCCTGGTAGCTCAGTGGTAAAGAATCTGCCTGCCAATGCAGAAGAAGCAGGTTGCATCTGTCTCGGGAAGATCCCCTGGAGTAGGAAATGGCAACCCACTCCAGCCTTCTTGCCTGGGAAATCCCATGGACAGAGGAGCCTGGTAAACTACAATTCATGGGGTTGCAAAAGAGTCAGACATAATTTAGCAACTCAACAACAACAACAGTGGTATTACAGCACATCTTCTGTTCTTTAGATTTCAGCAGAATATCTCTGTTTTATTTTTTCCTAACAAGGAACACTGACTTATAATAAAAATAAATATTACCCAAATACAGCAATTTATCAGTGATTTCAATTATGTGATTTGTAGTTTTAGATAAANGTATAGAAATTATGAAACATTTAAAACATAAATATAACAAATATTGTAAATCACTCACCTTTGTTCCATATCATGTTCATTTAAGAAAAAGAAAGGAAAGGAATAATCTGGAAGAGAAGTGGGAGATTAAATTAAAAATAAACTATGATAGATTAAAAAGAGAGTGAGGGAGAAAGAGAAATGGAAGAGAAAAAATAGATGTGGAGGATCTTTAAGGGAGAACCACGTTTGAGCAGAAAAAGATAAACACTACTGCCAGAAAAATCATAATGCTTTCAGGTACCCAAGCTAGGGCAGGTATATAGATACAAGAGGAGCTATAGGTCTTCTTACCCTGGTCCATCAAAGAAGCCCGGTATCCTTTGCATGTTACCCATGAACATCTCCTGACTCTAGGCCAGACTCCTTGGATTTCCAAGTTTAGACATGTTTCTTGAGATTCCTTTGTTTCCTGTTTGCCAAATTGCTCATTTGTTATCCATTGATGATCATCCATCAAGTTAAGGAGTCAAACAGACTCTCCGTCTTTCATTTGTTATAATCCTCGGGGTTATAATACTGTAAGCCATTCCACTGCTTCTGCCACCACCAGGTTGATAAAACTGATTCTTAAGAGAACACCTTACAATTATTAGCTTTTTCTCATCTATGCAACCTACTGAGAGCATTAGATTCGTACTGGGACCTTTCTATCATCAGTGAATGCTTTCTATCATCAGTGAATGTGTAGATCATTAAAGCAAGATCACCCTCAATGACTGAATCTGAAAACTCCCAATGGTACTAGATAATAGTTCAAGACTTTGGGATTGTACAGACTTGAGATTGCTGGGAGGAGGAAATATGAAGAGTAAGCATATAAGAATAAAACTCCCTTAAGCTTCCAACCAGTCCATTCTGAAGGAGATCAACCCTGGGATTTCTTTGGAAGGAATGATGCTAAAGCTGAAGCTCCAGTACTTTGGACACCTCATGCGAAGAGTTGACTCATTGGAGAAGGGGACAACCCAGGATGAGATGGCTGGATGGCATTACGGACTCGATGGACGTGAGTCTGAGGGAACTCAGGGAGATGGTGATGGACAGGGAGGCCTGGCGTGCTGTGATTCATGGGGTCGCAAAGAGTCGGACACAACTGAGAGACTGAACTGAACTGAACTGGAAGCTGGCAAAAATGGTTGACTTTTTAACTGAATCTTCAAATATTTTCTCCTGGTCTGTTGTCTGCCTTTTAACTTTGTTTATGGAATTTTCAGCTATTCACAACCAGCCTTTGATTTTAATATCACAATAGTGCCAGATTAGGGGTAAAAATAACCACGGTCTTTGCAACTTGTTTGGTTTGCCAACAAATGGCCCATGAGCTTTTAGGATTCAGTTTATCACTCTCCACAGCCCAATAGAATCCTGTCCTCTCTGAGACTGTAGGTACCAGTAATCAGGTTTTTAACAGCTTTTACATAAAATCAATCACATAGAAGGCTGAATTATAGTCACACAGATGTAGAAAACAAAGTTATGATTACCAAATGGTAAAGGGGAGGAGGGATAAATTGGGAATTTGGAATTAACAAATACACACTACTATATATAAAATAAACAACAAGGACCTACTGTATACCATATTGAACTATGGTCAATATCTTGTAATAACCTATAATGGACAAGAATCTAAGAAGAATATATACATGAAGGTGAAAGTGTTAGCCGCTCAGTTGTGTGACACTCTTTGCCAGCCCATGGACTGTAGCCTGCCATCGTCCTCTGTCCATGGAATTTCCCAGGCAAGAATACTGGAGTGGGTTGCCTTTCTCTTCTCCAGGGTATGTTCTCAACCCAGGGATTGGACCCAGGTCTCCTGCATTGCAGGCAGGTTCCTTACCATCTGAGTCACCAGGGAAGCCATATATATTTATATTTATATATATATATATAACTGAATCACTTTGCTGTACAACTGAATCAGTGTAAATTAATTACACAATTTTTTAAAAATTGACGTTTGTCAGAAACTAATACAATTCTATAAAGCAATTATGCTTCAAATAAATAAATTTAAGAGTAAAAATAAAAAGAAGAGTAAGCATAGATTTTTATCAACTGTTTTTCCAAGTAAGGTATTTTCTTTTTAAGGGTGCATATTTGTCATTTAACTCTCCTGTTCACTGGCATCCACAGCTATAGGCAAAGTCTCAAATAGTTAACATGGCCTCCTGGGCTCTCCAGGATCTATCTGGCCACCCACTGGCTTCCCAGACCATCTCAGTGATCCACACCCATCTTTGTTTTTCATTTCTGTTCAAGCTCTGTTCAATGTACCCACCACATGAAAATTCTTCCCACCTTTTGCCACATTCTCCAGAGTCCTATTTAAATATCACTTTTTATTGAGTTAAAATATCATTTATCCTAGCTATCCCTGCCCAGATTAGACAGGCTTTCTTTATGATATGTTCTGATAGCACCATCTACTTTTCCTGCATAGCATTTAGCACAGTGTTGTATGTTCATGTGTGGACGTGAGAGATTATTTGTTAATGATAAGTTCCATGAAGAAATAAATCAAGTCTGAAATCTCCCTTGTCGTACTCTTTCTTTCTTGGGTATAATTCACATGTGTGGTAGGTAGATGCTAAGAGTAACTATACTATGACTAGAAGAGAAGCATTGCTCTCACTTTGAATTCCTTTTAAATGATTATTTAGCACCAAACAATAAATAAAACAATCTTAGCAAAGAGGGGGTTTTAAAACTAAACTTCAAATAGCTTAACAAAAAATTCATTTATGTATTTTATCCTAACTAGAAAAATCTAAGTTATGTACTTGAAACTAGTCTAAGATCTATCTTTTCTCTGCACTTAGGGATTGATTGTCCCATATACAAAATACACTCCTTATGAAATTGGCTTTAACTGTCTTGAAATGGCAAAGAAACCAGTTTTCATTAATACAAGATCCTGCCTCCTAGTGATAAGATCCGTGTTAAAAAAGGATCCCCTCATTTCTGGCAGTAGGTAAAATTAGTTTGGACTTTCTATCGAAAAAAATTGTGCAAACTTCTATTTTTTCCTATTGTGTCCACCATATCCCTAGGTGTATCTTGTCACTTGATACCAAAAGTTATAATTTGTGTTGATTTGTCTTTTGATTGTCAGTAAAACATGATAGAGGCTGGAGAACTGAGATATTGAGCCTCAAGTGTGGATTTCTGCAGGAAAATTAAAGTATTAAGTGTTTAAAGATTGAACATGACATTAGGAATTGGGAAGTCATATGCCAGTCTGTAGGACCCGAGAAAATGACAAAAACATGTATATGATGCAATTTTTGAGCTATAATTACCATGTATCTTTTGTTTTTCTACTGTCATGAAGCAAACTGAACATCTGATGCTTTGAGCCAATTGGCACCACTTGCAATGATGTAATTAAATTTTTAATGATATTCTGTCATGGTCAAAAAGATTCAGACATCATATAAGGAAATATCATATAACATCATATAGTTACAAGCAAACAGGAAAATACAAACTATACACACACACATTTGAAAATATGACAGGCTATTTGTTATATTTACATATTGCTATATCTAAATAAAGGGCTTTCCAGGTGGCCTCGTGGTAAAGAATCCACCTGCCAATGCAGGAGACACAGAAGACACAGATTCAATATCTGGGTGGGGCAGAGCTTCTGGAGGAAGAAATGGCACCCACTCCAGCATTCTTGGCTGGGAAATGCTATGGACAGAGAAGACTGGTGGGCTACAGTCCATGGGATCACAAAGAGTTGACATGACGGTGTAACTAAGCATGCATGCACATACCCAAGGAAAACAGAACATTAGTCAAATAATCTATCTTGCCCATCTCAGAAATGTTACTTTATTGTGGGGCATAGCTGTAACATTTTCAGATTGATTATACTTTTAGATTAAAAAGGATGTGAAAGACATCTAATTTAGAATACTCTTGTCTTAAATATCCAGACATAATATCTATCAGAGTGTGAGTAGCTCAGCAGTATTTGGGGCTAAAAAGAGTCAAGATACATAATTCTAAAACCTGTCCACATCACATAAACGTGTCTACAACCTGTTTGGATGTTGTACCTCCATGAACAGGTAATTATTTTTAGTAGAGGTGGCTCCTTGGACAGTAGTGAGCAGACCATTGTGACAGCAGTGCTCCAACAACTTGCCCTCAAATTAATGTTAGATTTTCTATGAGCAGTATTTTCCTCTTTGAGGATTTAATATTTGGTTCAGGTACTGAAGCTATAGGTTTTGTTGTAACTTTTGTTTCATATTCTGCATGAATCTAGTCATAAGAGGTTTCATTTTTTTAAAAAAAGCCAAAAAGAAGATAGTGGTTTAAATAACATAACATATGAGATAATTTTATTCAGATCATTGTAAATCCTGCCTTAAATAACTAAAGGATCAATCACAACAGACTATATTCGCTGATAGTGGTTGATATTCATTTCTTTTTTGTCATCTTTGTTTTCTCATCATACATCTTTGGATCTATATCCTGAAGTAGGTTGAAGTGTTTAATGATGTAGGTTAAGAATCCAGTAAATGCACAGAAAATCTGGCTGGCTACCTTCCCTGAGGCTATGGTAGGGAAGGCGAGAACATCTCAAAGAAAATACAGCAACCTGTTGTATCCTGCGGCTATCTGAAACTCCCTGTGCCTTTTTTTTTTTTTTCCAAACAGAAATACTGCAGCGAAGACAGGGATACACATTCAGTCCATCTGCACCTTTCTGGAAACTGTGCCCAAAACAAAAAGATCTGTTTAAGTACCTGCTCAGAACTTTCCTGGTGGTTCAAAGGGTAAAGAGTCTGTCCATAATGCAAGAGACCTGGGTTTGATCCCTGGGTCAGGAAGAGCCCCTGGAGATGGCAAGCACTCTGGTCATCTTGCCTAGAGAATTCCGTAGACAGAAGAGCCTGGTGGGCTACAGACCATGGGGCAGCAAAGAGTTGAACACAGCTGAACGACTAACATTTTCACTTTCAAGTACATGCCCAACATTAGGAAAACCACTTTGATGTTTACCTGAGATATGGGGGTTAGCAAGTTTTTACTGTAGTGAATCAGACTTTGCTTGGGCATCATTATAATAGCCTCTGTGAGAGTCTATGCATCTTATACTATCATCACACAGAGAAAAACTAGAAACCTGTGACAAGCAACAATTGATTGAATTCTTTCAAACCCAGACTCTCAAAAGTTAAAACAGGAAAGGAAGTAATCATTTGAAGAGAGTAAGCGAATAAAGTAATGACCCTGATATCTCTTGGGGAAAATGAGCAACAGTAAGTTCAAGAGAGTTAGTCTAAAATCTGAAATTGTGCCAATTGTGATTGGCAATGTGATTATATGGGTGGATTGACCTGGTTTCACAAGAATAAGTAGAATTCAATGCCAGATCATTATAACCTTCCCAGTGTTATCTCTGCTTTGTCAGTTACTGTGCAGAGCAGGAATTACCATAATGGTCAAGACAGACATCATCTTGACCTCAAATTTTTACAGAATGCACAAAGACAATGGAAAGTTACAGAGCACAGTGAAAAAGAATAGCAGAAGGCCTAAGGTGAGGAAGGCTGGTGCTCAAGAAGTACTATTCTGGCTGCGAGCTGATGGCTATGTAGAAATTAACTTGATAAATGATGTTGCAATGGCTGGGAAAGCATCCAGACAATGCAAAGAGCATGGATGAAAGCTGGAAGTGAAAAAGAACTCTCAGCTGTGTATGAGCAGAAGGATTTCTTTTAATCTGAATGGGTCTGGCCTTGAAGCAAAATTCTGTAAAAGGTGTTTGAATTTTGCTCCTTACGTTTTTGTTTTCTCTTCCTCTGTTTCAGTATGTTTGATGTTATGAGTTTACCATGCTATCTTTTCCAGGAATAATTTCAATTAAAAGGAGGATTTCTGCATGAAGTAATAATTGATTTAATTCTTTCAAACCTTGACTCTGAAAAAATTAAACAGGAAAGGAAGTAATCACTTGAAAGCATTGTATAACACACAAAAGACTACCTTATTGATGGAGATATGCCATACATTGAGGACTTGGCAGGGCATAGGATGAGTCATGTATTGTTTTGGATGCTAGAATCTCACTGAGTTTTTACAGGATGTTTTTAGAAAAGCCTACTCCTCCAGTATTCTTGCCTGGGAAATCTCATGGACAGAGGAGCCTGGCAGGCTACAGTACATGGGGTCGCAAGAATCAGACATCTCTTAGTGACTACACCACCACCACCAACACCGCCTCTACTCTTTATTATAAGAAATCCAGATAAATTGGGGATGTAGCTTACAAGTTAACAGTTGCAAAACTATTGATGCAGAGGTGGCATCTTCTTCACACAAACATGTCATAGTTTGTCATTCAATGTTCACTAGCAAAAAAATGCTTTTCATTTTCCCAATATGTCATTACTGTGAAGTGAGTAGTTGGCAGACCATGAGGAAGGAGGTTGGACAGGTTTTATTTTGCTCTCTGCCTCATCAGAGTGGCTATAGGTTGGCCTCAAAGTCAGACTGACTGCTTTTCCATGCCTTCTAATTCACTCCCATCAAAGAAAAAATCCAGGGAGGCCAGTCATCTGAAAAAAGAACATAGAAGGCCTTACTTGTCTAGATAGCTAGGGAACAATCAATTGTTTAGCAATGTCCATCAATACAATGAACATGGTCTTCACAAAAATGTAATCAAATAATTGATTGTTATTAACACCTACTATTTGCAAGTTCTTTACTATGCCCTGTGGAGAATAAAAAAACATATAAACATACCTGTTCTCAAGAAAGTTGATACCCACTGGGTGAAATGGTACACATTTACAATAACCAAATAATTACTAATAGAAGGTGACTTGTGACAACAGTTAAAATAATGAATGGGCTAGAAAATAATACTATGAGTAAATATTGAATATTAAGTATAGAACATTAAAATACTTCTATCCAGGACATGCTTATAACATTTATATTTCATTCTAAACAATCATTTAATCTTCAAATTTGTATGTAGTCTGCACCTCAGAGTGTAAATATAGCATGTTTTAAACTAAATATGCTGCTACATGACTATAAGGAGACAAACTCTAACATTTCCAAAAGTTAAAATGTACTTACAAAACATTTATCAACTGTACCCTGCTCCCACAAACATATTTGAATATTACAAAATAAAACAGAAAAGGAGCCCAATGGCATTCCTCAAAGATACGGAAGAGAGAGGCTAAACATATTCAATACTGTAGAGAAAGAAAAGACCAATAAAATGCTGAGAGACCCTTGGACTGCAAGGAGACCCAACCAGTCCATTCTGAAGGAGATCAGCCCTGGGATTCCTTTGGAAGGAATGATGCTAAAGCTGAAACTCCAGAACTCTGGCCACCTCATGCAAAGAGTTGACTCATTGGAAAAGACTCTGATGATGGGAGGGATTGGGGGCAGGAGGAGAAGGGGACGACAGAGGATGAGATGGCTGGATGGCATCACGGACACGATGGACGTGAGTCTGAGTGAACTCCGGGAGATGGTGATGGACAGGGAGGCCTGGCATGCTGCGATTCATGGGGTTGCAAAGAGTCGGACATGACTGAG
>SJYQ01096258.1:35939-48185 GCA_006410935.1 Redunca redunca
CTTAGAGGATTTTTTTTGTTTTTAATAAAGCTTTCATCATTCTCATTTTAATCTAAAGATCCTTTATCATTTATCTATAAGCATATAGCAACTTTTCCACTCCAGTTCCTTTTATTTGCCCTTCTCTGGTACTACATTGTTACCAAGATATCTAAATAAAATAGTTAAAATACAAACATTTTAATAAAGAGCAGGGCATAATTTTTGATCCAATATTCTTCTTGATTATTCCCAAATGTTGCTGGGAATTACATATGTCAAGGCCTTCCATGAATAACAAGTGAAATGTGAATCTGGTTTTAAATATTGTGATCAAAGGATTATGAAAGCATAAAAAAGAAAGAATTTAGAAAGTTTCATGGGGAAAGTGGGTACTCAATGGAGGTTTTGATAATGTAAGTAGTATGCATGGTGTTTAAAGCTTTAGTTTTGTAAAATGAAGATAATATCTACATCATAGATTATTCTTAGGATTAAATAAGATCTGTGGAATGCTTAGCTCACTGCCTAGCCCATTGGTCTTTCAGACAGTGCCTGGCATATTCACAGCAGCTATCGGACAATTATGTTTGCAACAGTAGTAAAAGTAATAGTCAGATTTGAGAAAGAGTATTCCATATGTAGGCAAACACCTAAGAAAACATTTTGAAAGCAGGAAAGTGTTTAGGTTAAGGAACAAAGAACATCCTGTTGCAACTAGAACACACTGTAGAACAAAGTTACTCATTCAATAGATTATAATCCCCCCCCCAGTAGACTTTAACTACCATCATAATTAGTAATAACATTACATTATAATGCTTCCTACTTAAGATAAATAAAGATCCAAAGAAAAGAAGTTATTGTGATCATACTTTAATCTATGACAAAATAGCAGTGTAAATATCTTGGTTGCAGTCCAGAGACAACCATTTATTTTCTTCATTAATCAGTTAAAAATCATTTATCCAACCTGTTAAGCTACAAACACCACTGTATATACAGAAAGGTGTTCACTATGACATGAAAGAAACTGTGTGTTTGTATGTGTGTGTGTGTGTGAGTGTGTGTACATTCTGCAAAATGGGGATAATCATAACTACTACTTGATAAAATAATTGTAAAACTAACTATGTGAAAACTATAAAGTGCTCAGAACAGTGTTAGAAACTGTAATTTTTTTCAATAAACATTTGCTGTTTTTATTGGTCCAGTTCAGTTCAGTTGCTCAGTCATGTCCAACTCCTTGGGACCCCATGGATTGCAGCACACCAGGCTTCCCTGTCCATAACCAGCTCCCAGAACTTGCTCAAATTCATGTCCATTGAGGCAGTGATGCCATCCAACCATCTCATCCTCTGTCATTCCCTTCTCCTCCCGCCTTCAATCTTTCCCAGCATGAGGGTCTTTTCCAGTGTATCAGTTCTTCACATCAGGTGGCCAAAGTATTGGAGTTTCAGCTTCAGCATCAGTCCTTTCAGTGAATATTCAGGACTGATTTCCTTTATGATTAATTGATCCAATAGATCCCAATTTTCACATAATACACAAATAAGCAACTATATAGACTTTTTATTGAAATATTTACAGTTATTTCATGGTCTGTTGTCAACACAGAGAGAATTTTAGCTTTGTTTTTCGTACTGAGGGTATTTATATATTCGGCTTCATTGAGACATGATTTTTACCTATTTAAACCCCACATATCCTTCAAGATGCACTTATAAGTTACCTTTTCCTTAAAGTTTTCTGTGTTTCCAACCCTAACATCTATCTCAGCCACAATCAGTAGCAATGTCATTCCTACCCCATTAGGGAAAAAAAAAACCTATTCACTCAACAATCTCATTCATTTTCTTTTCCCTTTTTCTCCTAACTTCATTAGAAAACTCTTAAGGTCAAAGATTATTATGTTATCTCATCTTTGTATGCCTTATATTAATCAGTAAACTTTGTACACTAAAGGTACTCAGGAAGACTGGTTTATGCCTAGTGTAACAAATACAATTGACATTGTGAAATATTAACTGAAATAACACCCAAATTAAATTTTCACTGGCAAGGAGCAGGTTTTAATAAGAAAAAAAAAAAAAAAACATGGTAGGCCATCTGTTATGGTCTCAATTTTGTGCCCCCAGAAGTCCTAACACTCAGCACCTAGAATGTAATTTTATTCATTGATAGAACGTTTAAAGAGGTAATTTGGTTAAATGAGACCATAGGAATGGCTCTGACCCAATATGACCGGTGTCCTTGGAAGTGAAGGACGTACCGGGATTTGTGCACACAGAAGGCCCACAGGGGAGGACAAGCAGATGAAGGGCCTATCTATAAGTCCAGCAGGGATGCCTCAGAGGAAACCAGTCCTGCCAGCACCTTGATCCTAGACCTCCAAGCCCCAGAACGGTGAGACAATTAACTTCTATTTTTTAAACCATCTAGTCTATGAATAGTCCACCTAAATCATCTTTTCATTAGATCTACAAAATCAGTGTGCTTAAGTGAAAGAGGTTAAATAAGTAAAGCTTACAAAAAGCATGTCTTACTTTTATAGTTTGAGTTATGCCCTCCTTCCCCAATCTATATCTTGAAGTCCTAAGCTCCAGTACCCTCAAATGTGACCTTATTTGGAAATAAAATCACTGCAGATGTAAACAGTTAAGATGTTCCCATATAAAGTGATCCTCTAATCCAATGCGATAGAATCTTGGTAAACTAAGAGTTGGAATGTAGATACTCCTCTGCCCTCACTTTAAACCTCTTAGCTTGTCTTAATACCGCTGAAAGTATATTTTGAGAAATAATAAATGTGGTCATATGAAATAAGAAAAAAGGAAAAGCAAAATCCACAGGGCATATGCTTTCATACTGGCATTTGCTGAACATTTTCAAAGGGTACTATTGCAACTGCTTGTGACAATTGCAAAATAATTCAACCTAATCTTAGAGAGGCATTTGCCTGCTCATTGACAGAACATTGAACTAATGGATGAATAGGTAAATATCTATCCATAAAATACATTTATGGAATCAGGCTGGCCAACCATGACCATCAGAAAACATTTGGGTTTTTCTCTCTGAATCAGGAATTATTTTTTCTATGGAATCAGGAATTTTTATATGTTCTACCTACTTCCTGCAAAATGCTCCTTAGCATCAGTCCCTTACAAGAGGCCCTAGTAGTATGTTCCCATAGTCAAATGTTTTCTGTAATATTTTGGGGAAAATAAATTGTATTCTTTTTCCTTAAAAGAGGCCTTCAAAATTCTGTAAGTTTCTGAACCCTCCTCTGTCTCTGACAGCAACATTCATAGTCAAGAGCATGGGCTTGAAACTTCCTGGTTGTAGCTTCAGGGGAATGTAGGTGCAGAACCTAGCTGGGCTAAGCTAAATTTGCTCCTTTAAATGCTGGTGGGCTCACTCATGGGTGGCAGAAAGCTAAAAGAAGTCCCAGTGTTTCAAATACTGTCCCATAAATTGACACTGGACTCTGTGATACTATTAAAATTTGTTTCACATCAAGGCCAAATACTCTTTCCCTTAAACTGGTCACACTTCAACTAAATAGGAAGTATATGACAGAGAAATCCAATTGAGGAGAGAGAGATAGATTGGGTGAGAGAGAGAGAATTTTTAAAGCGAGGGAATAATATGGAATAAATTTTTTTACAGGTAAAAATCAAGTGATCTTTATCTTAGAGAAAAATAATTGGCATTCAAAACTTAATTTTTTTTAATGTATTCACTTTCAGAAAAGCTTAAGAATTAATTTAAAAATGTTTAGAAGATAGGAAAACTAAAGAATAAAAATATTCTCAATATGAGTGACACAGTGTAAAGGAGAGGCAGTGATGAAAGAAAAACTTTGAACTCCTGTTTTAATCCTCATGTCCCTAAAGTCAAGTGAAACCATTAAAAGTGAAAATAAAATTATCTTGCTTGATATTCCTTTTTTCATTTCAGTAAGTTATGCAAAATGTTGAAAAGTGCTCTATTTTTTTTAATGTGACCAGTTGTCCTACTATCTGAAAACTATTATCTGCTGACCTACCATCTGAAGGTGATAATTCATCTGCCATCAATGTGATAAATTAACTCTAATCTAGATATGGTAGTTACTGACTGTTATGAAATGTTGCTGAACTTCAGCCAAATGCTTATCAGAACATGTTTTAATTAAACCTAACACCAGGATTTAATTACTGATAATATTTTAATTAAAAAACTTAAATCTCACAATAAAAATCTGGAAAATTCAACACAGCCAAGGTATTCCACAATAATTAGTAGATTTTGGACTGTAAGTATCAAGTTGAAAAATCTTTTTAAACATGTTTCTAAGTCTTACTCCCACCCCAAATCCAGAGATCTATATTTGCTTTTCTGTTCTTTCCCAATTTTCATAAAGTAATATAATGCCATTAGATGATGCATCTTTCCTTAAATATTTAATACTATGTCTTTCAAAGTAGTCTTTGGGGATAAATCTACTTATCTTGGATCTGAAGCATATTTTTTTCTGATGAATCACTGTAGTTTAAACTGAGTATTAATCCGTTATATTTAAGTGTCCATAATTCCCAAAAGAAGTTCCAAAAGAGCTCCTTAGCATATGATCTAATTTGACAGTCACTCAGAAATTTGTCTTTTTGAGTGGTAACTCTCCCGCAGTGAACAATAAAATAGTCTATTGGATTTATTGCTTTTGATTTTACAAACTGAAAAGAAAGTCTGCCTTAACAAGCTACATAATTTAAATAACTTGTTTTTCAATAGTATGCTAACTGGTATGTATAAGTACACCAAATTCACGGAATTCAACTAATGCCTGATATTAATGAAAAATTTAACAATAGACTTGCTTAAATCTCAGTTACTGACATTAATATGCAACAAGATAAATCTCAGTATGAAAAGAAATAAATAAAAAAATAAAATAAAAGTATTCTTACATATACAATAAAAAAATCAAATGTTTTCTTTCAATGGGTTGCAGCTTTCTTTGTCAGGAATAACTGATAACTAGGGAAGTGCCAGAAGAAGGGCTCAGGTTCAGGAAGCTGCACATGTGATTTCAGCTGCTGCAGGTCAATGGCAGATGCTCAAGCTGAAATTGCAGAAGCTATAAAACTGTTGACAGCAGAACTCAATTTTATTGCCCTTACATTCCAGAGTGAGCACATCAGGAATAGAGTTAACCAGTTGCACACCAATCTGTAGACTACGAGATGGAGCCATAATATTTTGATACTCCTTTTAAATTTTGTCATTATTTTTATTTGAATAATAATATTTGCTTTTTATTGGGTACCTACTGTGTGTCAGGCATCATACTAGAGGTTATTTCTAGTTCACAGATGAAGAAAGTGAGGTTCCCAGGGAATAATAATCTGCCCCAAACCTCAAGCCCCTTCCTCATCTACAGAGTGATTTTAATTGGCATGTTAGATTGGAAACCACATGACACTATTATGATTCTCCACGTAAGATGGTCCCTGAACCAAGAAGCAGGACGAGAATTTCAAGTAAGTCTCAGACACCATCCTGGATCTGCGCTGAATCAAACTTTCATTTTAACAAGATCCTCACATGAGTCATATGCACAATCACTTCACAAAGCACTATACAATGCTCTGTTTTACTGAAAAAAAATTCAAGAGACTATTATGGATATCTTTATCTCGCCAGCAAATTAAAATCAGTGACTTACTTGTAAACATTTGTGAAAGTTTCAGCAGTCACACATTCAGGCGTATAAGTAATGTATGAATTAAGAGAAAGAATTGAGGAAAGCAGCATTTTAAAAAAGATGTTGCTAAGAAGTACAGCACATCAGATTTGTTCTAATCTAAACTCAAAAGATGTTTCATAATTTAATGTCCAAATCTCAACAGTATGCATTTTCCCAGCAGAAATAATTATATAATAGTCATATTTTATTTAAAAGTCAACTGTATTTATTCTTTTGTTTACCCATTCATCCATTCAACAAGTATTTGCTGAATGTGTACAAGCCTGGGTCCCATATTTTGCCAATATCGGAACCAACTGGACAGCTTGTTAAAGGCAAGTTTTAGGCCCCACCCTCGGAGTTTCTGACTCTGCCTTTCTGCTGCTAAGTTGCTTGTCATGTCCGACTCTGTGCGATCCCACAGACGGCAGCCCACCAGGCTCCCCTATCCCTGGGATTCTCCAGGCAAGAACATGGAAGGGGTTGCCATTTCCTTCTCCAGTGCATGAAAGTGAAAAGTGAAATTGAAGCCGCTCAGTCGTTTCCGACTCTTCGCGACCCCGTGGACTGCAGCCCACCAGGCTCCTGCATCCACGGGATTTTCCAGGCAACAGTACTGCAGTGGGGTGCCATCTCCTTCTCCGCAGTGCCTTTCTAACCAGGACCAAATGATGCTGATGCTATTAGTCCAGGGCCTACACTTCGAAGATGATAGGCATTGTACTAGGTATTTGGAAGATTATAATGATGAATTAGGTACTCTTTCCTCTAGAAATCCACACTCATGTTGGTCAACTATAATAACCACACAGATATGTGAAAAGTAGAAGGTAACAGTCAAAAAGGAGTTACAAAATAAGTACTACCAGTATCAAAACACAGAAGGGTACATAATTTCAGATGAAAGACTGGAATTTAGGGAAAAGTTGACGCTGTGCTTGCAACAAACTGTGGGTAGAATTTGTTCTACTAGAATTTAATGGGAAAGACATTCTTGGGATAAAGAATAATTGAGTATAAACTAAGAGAAATATAAGAATATAAAATAGAAGTGAATAGTGAGTTGATCATCACAGTTTTTGAGAATGAGAAAAAAAAGATGTAAAATAGAAAAAAAAATAGATATCAGAGAGCAAAGGTTGAAACTAAGGGCACTGGACATTTATTATAGTAAATGGTGTGATAGTATTATAGAAATATAATGATTTCTGTGTTTTAGGAAATTTAATCTAGAAACTTGCCTTAATTGCTACAGCTAACATGTCCCAGAAGTAGCATTCTAAACACTGGTCTTCTTGACTCGCAAATTTTCACTTTCCATTCCTTCATTTTCCAAATGTTTTAGGGAAAAGAGTGATAAAATGGTAACTAAATGTAGCAAGTTCAAGGGTAAGATGAATCAAGATGATGGGTAGATAAGAAGATACAGGAGATTAAGTGTGTTTCTAAACAGGAGAGAGAATGAAAAGGAAACAATTCAGAGAGAAACTTGAGGTGTAGTATTTTAAGAGGCAGGAAGATCAGTGGCTGGCCGAGCCATGGAAAAGAAGGTAGCTTATCCTCCCACTCTAATGGGAGGAAAGCAGAAGTTAATAAGCAAAGATACAGATCATCTTTTCCATGTAGCAGATACAAATGAAAAATGTACATAGGACTTCCAATAAGATTGTGTATCTGAGGAGGTCTTTTATTCTTAACTAAATGCAACAGCAAGGCATTTGGAAAGCGTAAAGAGGAAAGTGTAAAGACTGAACAACTGAGAAATTTCGAGAATTTTAAATAGACATGTTTCCAATAGAAGACTAAACAGAACTTTTTTGTGTGTTTTTTAAAATTCCAAACAAAAAGTTGTGTTCTTATAGTTCAGTGTTAATTTAAAATATCACCTTGTAAAATACCACATTCCATACCCATCACTGCATCTCCCTGATTTCCATCACCCTGTTTCAACACACTCTGTACTTAAATTTTTTTGTTTACTCACTTGTTTGTTTCTTGTTTACCATTATTAATCCATATAATCGGGGAATGTAGATACTTTATCTATCTTTCCCAGAACATACCTTAGTGCCTAAATGATGTTCAGTACATGTTAGGAAACTGAACAAACAATACTTGTTAAATGAATAAATGTTATTTTATGAATTTGCCATATGACTGAGAAATCCTAGCAAACATTCTCAAAAGTTAGAGATTGGAATAATATAGGACTAGAGAGTTGTGGCAGAGAAGGTGATGGCACTCCAGTACTCTTGCCTGGAAAATCCCATGGACGCAGGAGCCTGGTGGGCTGCAGTCCACGGGGTCGCGAAGAGTCGGACACAACAGACTTCACTTTCACTTTTCACTTTCATGCATTGGAGAAGGAAATGGCAACCCACTCCAGTGTTCTTGCCTGGAGAATCCCAGAGACAGTGGAGCCTGGTAGGCTGCTGTCTATGGGGTTGCATAGAATCAGACATGACTGAAGCAACTTAGCAGCAGCAGCAGCATAGAGTTGTGGAGACTATAACTCATGCAAAAAAAAAAAAAAAGTACTTGTTAGGAATTTAAATTATCTGCTCCACCTGAGAACTGCTACTCCATATATTTTAACAAGGCTTTCAGGTGTTCTGCTGCAAAGTAAAGCTTGAGAACCATAGCTTTAGCTGTGAGGACACAGCCTAGTGATAAAATTACACATAAAATAAATTGTTCTACATAGATTATGAATAATATAAATAAAATTACACTTAAAAGATATTGTTTTACAGATATCATGAATAATATTCAGTCAAAGTATATATTTCACAATTTTTCCTCTGCTCAAGCTACTCGTTTACTTTGTTGAAGGCAGAATTCACACATCTATAAATTAGGGCTCAGATCCTGTCATTATTAAGTTAACCTCACAATCTTGAAAACCAGCAATTCTCAAGCTTTTACTCTACATTTAGTCTGCTGTAGATAAATCCTTAAATGGAACTTTTTTTTCAAATCTGCTCTCTTTACTCCAAAAGTATTCATTGCTCTGCAAATTGCAGTCATCTCCATTAGCTAAGACTCACAACTTAGAAGTTGAACTAAACTCATTTTAATGTATTTGATTGTCACAGACATCACTTCTCTCTATAAATTATCTAGTTCTTTTCAAGGAAAATTTGTGCAGTGTGTCTGATTTTTTTTACCTAAAATTTGCCAGAACAACAACAACCCTGTAATGTTCCATGAGGAAAAAATGAAATGGAATTAAATGAACATAGGAATATCCACCCACTATCTAGAAATCAGACATCCATTCTCAGGACCTTAACTAACAGGCATTGAAAGTTTGATTAGGATTTCCTTCCAATGGAACATGGCTTTACTATTCAAAACAAAACAAAAAAAGTCTGTTTAGGATGCTTAACAACTTTCCAAATGATTTGCCACTACAGATGAAATACTTCTGTCAGCCACATCAGACTGATTGGAAAAAAAACCATAAACAAGTGTCAAATTGCATTTCTAATGAATTCCCTTAGCAGAGAAACCCGGGGAGAGCAGCAAATTGAAAACTAAATTGGTGCCTTGACTGAGGCAGATAACTAGGGGGATGGGAATTAGAGGTTGGAAGTGTCAAATAGGGGTTAGAAATAGAGTGACTACTCTAATGCATGATCTTATAAGAAATAGACTCAGACTGATCATAGAAAAGTAGCCCAAAACTTGACAGAAAAAGTTTCATTCAGTGTAACTAGTTGGAACACATAGGTAGTTAAAGTTTCACAGTTAGTTTTAATCAGGTTGTTATGTCAACTTGCTTGTGGCAAATTATACATTCCTAAAAGACTGTGGTTATAGTAGGTCAGGTTTACAAAATAAAAATAATCCAAAGTATCTGGGACTTCCTCTCTCTGTGTTTGAGGAGAGAACTACTTCCTCTCATTCTGTTTGAAGATGATCAGATTGACTCTCACAAGAGAGGATTTGAGTTCACCAGAGATGACACCATAGTCATTGTCTAGGATGTGTGAAAAATTTAAAACAATAACGCCTTTAGAATATGCTGGCCTGAACTGAGGGTAAAAATGTAAGATACACTATTGTTTACTCTGGTGTCTACTACATAAACCTGACTTTCGCATACCTTTGTAAGAAGGTATCAGTTCAGTTCAGTTCAGTTCATTCGCTCAGTGACTGTGTCTGACTCTTTGCGACCTCATGAACCACAGCATGCCAGGTATAATAAGGTAAGAAGGTATAATAGACATTAATTATTACCTTATGATTTCACTACTGTGGTATCTATGATAGATCGTTTAGCTATTTAGTAGGCTGAAAAACAACATATTCTATATACGCTTTCAACATTTTTTAAAATGAAGATTTGCTCATCACTGTCACCAACCATGAGGTTTGCAGTGTACTTCAAATGCTCTGTGTTCTACAGCCACACACAATGGGGTCCTTCATTAACTTTTCTTTCAGTTTACCCATCTATGATAAAAAATGCAACTGCCTGTCCAATATAACTTTCTCCCACTCCTTCAAATTCATCTCTCAGAAAACTAAAAGCACCTGAGACTTGGTGTTAAATGCTAATATTTTGTTGCCTTTATAAAATGTTCTCTTTCACATGGTAAAGCCATAACTTTTATGAAAAGTCTTCAGTGCTTGCCTATTCTAAGAGAGAGAAGAAAATTCTAGATGCTGAATCTGTCTGGTGTGCTTACAATAGCCACAGAACTGATGCTAATAATGTAGCAGTACAGATGGTAAATCATTTAAGTGAATTTATTTACTAAGTAAAATTAAGTGTACTTCTGTAGTGATATAGTGATTGAACAGTTTTCCTGTTTCCTCTTATGCTCTTTCTCTTTCTGCTAAGTCACTTCAGTCGTGTCCGACTCTGTGAGACCCCATAGATGGCAGCCCACCAGGCTCCCCCGTCCCTGGGATTCTCCAGGCAAGAACACTGGAGTGGGTTGCCATTTCCTTTTCCAATGCATGAAAGTGAAAAGTGAAAGTGAAGTTGCTCAGTCGTGTCTGACTGTTCTTGACCCCATGGACTGCAGCCTACCAGGCTCCCCCGTCCATGGGATTTTCCAGGCAAGAGCACTGGAGTGGGGTGCCATTGCCTTCTCCAAGACTGAGCAATAAGCCAGTACTTTTTGAATAACACTGTCTTTATTGTTGGTAAAGTATTCCTGAAATAAATAGAATTTCTGGAATCCTAACTGCCCAAAGCAATTGAGTTTTGAACTTATCAGTCTAATTTTTCATCATTTTGTTTCTTTTTTACATAACTTTGTCCTTATCTCATAAGTAATGTATATACTTCCTTGGAAAAGTTAGAGGCAAAGCATGAAGAATGAGCTGTTAATATTGTAATAAAAGTGAATAAAATAATTATAATTCCTTATAGAGAGAAAACAATTGCTTAATCACCTCTGTCCTGGCACTTCCTGATAATTAGCTTGGAGACTGCTGGGAAGGAAAATGTTTATTAGACTGAAAATCTGAGTTGGACAGCAAATAATGTGTCTGGTTATTAAAAATCAAACTTTAGTGCATAAAGTCCTCTTACTTGCATTGTCATATGGCATTAGACAATATCTATAAAATTTCCCAGACAAATTATTAGTCAGATGTAGAGCTTGTAATTTCTGATAACAGGTGACTCTAGGTAGATAAATCACTACAAAATTCTTATTTATAAATTATACTATATTTCATAAAAGTTAAAAGATTGACCACTTCAAAAAAAAAAGATCACGAGCAAATATGAAGCTAGCCTAAGCAGCTGTGTTAGTACACACACAAGAAGTGTAATAATGTTCTTCAGGTACATTCTGGAGAAAAAGATCAAGCATGCCATGGCAGTTGACACAGGTTAAAAAGGATAAACATAAAACAGAAAGACAGTCGTGCTTCAGTACCTTCTCTCTTGTCTTTATTATCTGTTTCTCCTCTGATTTACACACCTGAAGTAACGAAGACTGGGGGACTTGGAGCAGATTTCCTCAGGGCGTCACATCTACTATATTTGTTTTGGAAGGAGAGAGAAGGAAGTGACTACTTTGTGCATACAAAGATAGCCTCAATATTTAAATATACATTTAAATAGTATAGCTGCACAAGCAGCTGCTCAGTGAAAATTTTTGTAGGATTAGTTGCAAATTTTTTTCTTCTACTTACTTTAGGATTATTTGGTCCTTCTTTTTCTAACTTTTTATGGTAGAAGCTTAGAACATTGATTTTAGATCTTTCGTATTCTCTACTATCAGGACTTTGACTTTAATATCTCCCAATAATGTTTTCTCTGTAAAATTTTTGCAAGTATTTCATTAGATTACCTGTTAAGCAGTTGGTAATTTTCTTATCATACTGTCTTTTAACACTTCATGCTTAAACTTTTTTATGCTGGGGAAATAACTTTCAATGATTACATATTCCAATATTTCATTCTTCTTGCTATAATTCTAGGAAGAATCTTCTAATAATATTCACAGGTAATTACGAAATTTATATAAAAGAACAGATATCCCCTTAATAGAAGAAAATACATTTATAAA
>SJYQ01096258.1:49130-110154 GCA_006410935.1 Redunca redunca
AAACTATAACATTCCCAGTTTACTGTTGAGAGAGATAGATCTTAATAATTACTCATAATTTCCCCTACACTTTTCCAATAGCATAGGCAGATTTTATATAAACGAATATGACATGGTACATGCCCTGTGCTTGTGTGTATCAGACATGGTATGTCATGAGACTAACATAAGCAGATTTAAAAAGCAGCAACAACAAATTTGTATCATTATCCAAAAGTTCATGCAAGTAGAAAGAAAACTATCCCACTTAGGCAGAAATTTACATACATACACATATACACACATAAAAAACAGATGGCCTTATGAAAAGAGGGTCAGTTGTCACTTGTTTTCTATAATTTGAAAGATATTGATATGTCTTTCACAATTTCCCTCAAACTGATGTCTGAAGTCAGAGCATTTAGATTTATTTTACAGCTCATGTTACACTGAACATGAAATGATTAATTAGAAGCACCCTGAACTACATGACCAGGAAGAATATTTTAAAGATTTACAGAGGAAAAGTGCTATCAGTCCTATGTTAGATCAAAGAGGGGTTCTTTTGCCCTGCAAAGCTGAGTCAGAAGATATTCTCCATGCAAGGTGATAGAACACAGTCCTATTTAAAAACATAGTATGGGCAAAATGCAGAGGCAGTGACTAGGGATGGCCAAGGGCTCAAAGTGAAAACAAGCACACTCTCTGTATATACATAAACAGAGATAAAAGTCAACTCCATGAAACATGCAGCAGGCATTTTTCAGAGTAAATTGGAAGGAACAAATGTCCTCTAGATTTCCCCAGATAAAACTCTGGCATTTAAATTGAACTTTTTGAATTTTTATACTAAATGGCAATATAATGTCACTTCCTCCTGAAAATCTAATAAATCTATAGTAAAGGGATTTTAAACGCATTATCCAACAAGCATGGAAGAACAGCAAAGTATAGAACAGAAGATTAATGAAAGAACAGGTGATGGATACAGAATATCAAGAAAACTAAACCTTAACTCAGCAAGTGAAGTTTGAGAAATAGGGCAGTTTATACCACAGAATGTTCAAGTGTTGTATGGACATACAGCACCAGATACCTCTATAAGCAGGGTGGCAAGGAAGCAGAAATGTCAGGAGGATGGGGTTAAAGTTGTTTGAGTAGCATTTAGATTGTCATTTTATACTCCTGGATAAAGCCCTACCCTACCAATTCCTTTACCCCTACTACTACTTTTTACTAGATATATATTTCCATTAAGAAAGAAAGAAAAGAAAAGAAAGTGAAGTTGCTCAGTTGTGTCTAACTCTTTGCAACCCCACGGACTGTAGCCTGCTAGGTTCCTCTGTCCTAGATTCTCCAGGATTTCCTTAGTATTTCCATTAAGGAGGATATAATGGAGAGTCTTTCTGGTAGAATACACTAGATACAGTTGAAGATCTGGCTCTATACTGAAAATAGGGGGATTAGTGAACACATGCATTCTGAATGGTAAGTGCTAAGTACCACATATCCTTTCTACAATATAACACCCCAAAATCTGATGGCCAAACTACTAGTCTCCACACAAAATATTGGAAAATTTTTCTCTGGGAAAACTGACTAGCCTAAGAGAAAAGACCTGGAAATATAGACAAGGAAAGTTTCCAACAAGTTTCTCACCTAAATTACCTTAGAAAAAGGTTTCCCAATAATGGCTATTATCTCCTCTCCCCCCAAAAAGTAACAAGGGTTCACATATTAGTAAGGACATGGAGAAATTAGAAACATTATATACCATTAGTGAGAGTATAAATGATGCAGCCATTATGAAAAATAGTGTGGAGGTTCCTCACAAAACTTAAAAATAAAATTGCACAAGATCTGGCCATCCCAATTCTGTGTATTTTATAACCAAAATAATAATATTCCATTGTATGTAGATGGCCCACATTTTTGTTTTTTGATTCATTAATTGGTGGAAAAAATAGAAAAATATTAACAAAGTAGTTAGGTATTAGGGAATACTATCTTAACAACCCATATTAAAAAGAATAATTTAAACTGATAGTCTGATTTATCTATAAAAAGAAAGGGCTACTCAAGAAACAGAAACCAAAATAACTAAGAATAAACATAGGTCAAGATGCTCAAGCTCAGTATTATTTATGGAAATGCAAATTAGAGCAACAAATGCACATATTTCAGTTATCAGTTTAGAAAAATAAAAGTATAATTGCATTTAATGCTGACAAACGAGGGGGACAAAAATTTTCTCATGCCTCACTGGTGGGATTCCAAGCTGATACAACTTTTTCAGAGAATACACATTATCCTTGAGCCCAACAACTCAGAAATATAAACTAATATTTAAGAATAAATTTTAGAGCTGTTTCTATAAACATTAAAAAAATACACATCTTGAAAGCCCATCAATTAGAGAATAATTAAATAAATTACATCATTCTATGGAGAAGGAAATGGCAACCCACTCCAGTGTTCTCGCCTGGAGAATCCCAGGGACGGTGGAGCCTGGTAGGCTGCCATCTATGGGGTCACACAGAGTCGGACACGACTGAAGCGACTTAGCAGCAGCAGCATGCAACATTATAGGCTTTGGAAAAATAACTTCATAATAAAAGAGCATTTCCTTTGAAACAGAGGAATAGTGATTCTGGTCCATAGAGCTCACAGTCCTAGAGGTGGATCTAAAACGAGGTAGTTCAAGAACAGTCTGGAACCCACACCACGTGAAGTGGAACTCCATGAGGAAGGTCAGAAACACACAAGCTTTTGACTTAACAGTGGTAGTAAGGGTGTCCTACAGAAACCAAGAACGTTTCCCACAAAGCCAAATACATATAACTTGACCAGTTGTCTAGAAGTTGAACGAGGATATGGGGAATGATAGAGCAGTTTCAAGCCAAGTTGCTGATTCAGGCCACCAGAGAGAATCTGTAAATCAGTAGCAGTGGGTGTTAGCCACAAAATGACTGTTGCTTTTCTTTTGTCCTCCAAATTTCCCAAGAATCTTCCTTGCAACCCTCTTAAATGGAAGGGAAATTCTGAGAAATGTAATTTGATTTAGCTATTGTGCCACATTACAAAGCCACCACAGAAAGTATGTAGTATTCGTTAAAAGCATGAACTCGGGAGAGAAATTAACTCTTTTGAATCCCACGACCATCAGTCCCTAACTCTGTGAATTAAGAAAGTGATAATTTTCTCTGCCTCAATTTTCTCAATTGAAAAATAGTATTGCTTTCCTACTTTATGGTGATTGAGCTAGTAGAATCTGTGAAGTGCTCAGAAATACAGCTGATATAATTATTACATTGTCGTTCAGTTGCTCAGTCGAGTTCCACTCTTTGTGACCCCATGGACTGAAGCATGCCAGGCTTCCCAGTCCTTCACCACCTGCCGGAGCTTGCTGAAACCCATGTCCTTTGAGTCAGTGATGTCATCCAACCATTTCATCTTCTGTCCTCTCCTTCTCCTCTGACCTTCAATCTTTCCCAGAATCAGGGTCTTTTCTAAATAGTCAGCTCTACACATCAGGTAGCCATAGTATTGGAGGTTCAGCATCAGTCCTTCCAATAAATATTAAGGATTTATTTCCTTTAGACCTGACTGGTTTGATCTCTTTGCAGTCCAAGGGACTAAGAGTCTTCTCCAACACCAGTTTAAAAGCAACAATCCTTCCATGCTCAGCCTTCTTTATTGTCCAATTCTTACATCTATACATGACTGCTGGAAAAACCATAGCCTTAACAAGATGGAGCTTTGTTGGCAAAGTGATGTCTCTGCTTTTTAATACTGTCTAGGTTGGTAATACCTTTGTTTCCAGGGGGCAAGCATCTTTAGTTTCATGGCTGCAGTCATGATCTGCAGGGATTTTGGAGACCAAGAAAATAAAATCTGTCACTGTTTCTATTGTTTCCCTGTCTATTGGCCATAAAGTGATGGGACCAGATGCCATGATCTTCATTTTTTGAATGTTGAGTTATAAAACAACTTTTTGACTCTCCTCTTTTACTTTCATCAAGAGGCTCTAGTTGCTCTTCACCATCTGCCACAAGAGTGGTGTCATCTTCATATCTGAGGTTATTGATATTTCTCCTGGCAATCTTGATTCCAGCTTGTGCTTCAGCCAGCCTGGATTTTCACTTGATGTACTCTGGATATAAGTTAAATAAGCAGAGTGACAATATACAGCCTTGACGTACTCCTTTCCCAATTTTGAACCAGTCTGTTGTTCCAAGTCCGGTTCTAACTGTTGCTTCTTGACCTGCATACAGGTTTCTCAGGAGGCAGATAAGGTTGTCTGGTATTCCCATCTCTTTAAGAATTTTCCACAATTTGTTGTGATCTACACAGTCTTTAGCGTAGTCAATGAAACACATGTAGATGTTTTCCTGGAATTCTCTTACTTTTTCAATGATCCAGTGGATGTTGGCAATTTGATCTCTGGTTCCTCTGCCTTTTCTAAATCCAGCTTGAACATCTGGAAGTTCTTGCCTCACTTGGAGAATTTTGAGCATTACTTGGCTAGCATGTGGAGTGTGTGCAATTGTGTGGTAGTCTGAATATTTTTTGGCTTTACCTTTCTTAGGGATTGAAATGAAAACTGACTTTTTCTTACATACTATAATTTAAAATCACTTTCAGTAAATGGCCTTTGAATACCCCTTTCAAGTTTTCTCAGAAAAAACTCTCAATAATATGGTTTTATCTAACAATAAACTTTCTTATTAGTTTTATTTCTCATTAGATTTTCCAATTGTCTCGCCTTTGAAAGAAGAGATGTAATATTCTAAGCAGTAAACTATAAACCTATGGCCCATGGACCATCTATATCATGAGGTCTTTTGCTTTCGGCTCACAAGCTATTATGATTTTTATGTACGGTTGCCCCTTGAACAGTACAGGCTTGAACAGCATATGTCCACCTATATGTGGATATTTTTAAATAGTAAATACTACAGTACTATATGATCTGTGATTGGTTGGATCCATGGATGCTGAGAAATCACAAGTACAGTGGGCCAACTATAAGTTATATCAAATTAATCCCTGTGTTGTTCAAGGGTCGTCTGTATTTGAAAAATTATTTTAAAAAATAAAAGAAAAAAAAAAGTGGCAGTAACTGAAATGGCCATAAAGCCTAATATCTTACTCTAACAGGAAACTTCAGTCAAGTTCTAAAAATCAACATTGATGAGTCATATATGCATTTCTAGTATGGTGAGCCATAAAGGAGCCATATACGCATTTCTAAATTTTCTAGTATGCTAAGTCGCTGCAGTCATGTCTGACTCTGCAACTCTATGGACTGTAAACAGCCAGACTCCTGGGTCCATGGGATTCTCCAGGAAAGAATACTGGAGTGGGTAGCCATGCCCTCCTCCAGGGGATTTTCTCGACTCAGGAAAGGAACCCATGTCTCATGTTTCCTGCAATGGCAGGTGGGGTCTTTACCACTAACACCCACCTGGGCAGCCCTACAAAATATGGAATGCTTCACAATTTCTAGTTCAGTTCAGTTGCTCAATCGTGTCTGACTGCGGCTCCATGGACTGCAGCATGCCAGGCCTCCGCGTCCATCACCAACTCCCAGAGTTTACTCAAACTCATGTCCATTGAGTCAGTGATCCCCTTCTCCTCCTGCCTTCAATCTTTCCTATCATCAGGTCTTTTCAAGTGAGTAAGTTCTTCTCATCAGATGGCCATAGCATTGGAGTTTCAGCTTCAGCATCAGTCCTTCCAATGAATATTCAGTATTGATTTCCTTTAGGATGGACTGGTTGGATCTCCTTGCAGTCCAAGGGACTCTCAAGAGTCTTCTCCAACATCACAGTTCAAAAGCATCGATTCTTTGGTGCTCAACTTTCTTTATAGTCCAACTTTCACATCCATACATGACTACTGGAAAAACCATGACTAGGCGGACTTTTGTCCACAAAGTAATGTCCTTGCTTTTTAAAATGCTGTCTAGGTGGGTCATAACTTTGCTTCCAGGGGGCAAGTGTATTTTAATTTCATGGCTGCAGTGATTTTGGAGCCCAAGAAAATAGCCTCTGACTGTTTCCACTCTTTCCCCATCTATTTGCCATGAAGTGATGGGACCAGACACCATGATCTTAGTATTCTGAACATTGAAAGTTCAGAACAGTGAAAGTTTTCACTCTCCCCTTTCACTTTCATCAAGAAGCTCTTTCATTTTTCTTCACTTTCTGCCATAAGGGTGGTGTCATCTGAATATCTGAGGTTACTGATATTTCTCCCGGCAATCTTGATTCCAGCTTATGCTTCATCCAGCCCAGCATTTCTCATGATGTACTCTGCATACAAGTTAAATAAGCAGGGTGACAACATACAGCCTTGAGGTACTCCTTTCCCTATTTGGAACCAGTCTACTGTTCCATGTCCAGTTCTAACTGTTGCTTCTTGACTTGCATCAGATTTCTCAGGAGACAGGTCAGGTGGTCTGGTATTCCTACCCCTATTTTCCACAGTTTGCTGTAATCTATGTAGTCAAAGGTTTTAACATAGTCAATAAAGCAAAAGTAGATGCTTTTCTGAAATTCTGTTGCTTTTTTGATGATTCAAGGATGTTGGCAATTTGATCTTTGGTTCCTCTGCCTTTTCTAAATCCAGCTTGAACATCTGGAAGTTCACGGTTCACATACTATTGAAGCCTTGCTTGGAGAATTTTGAGCATTACATTACCAGCATATGAGATGAGTGCAACTGTGAAATAGTTTGAACATTCTTCTGCATTGTGTTTCTTTGGGATTGGAATGGAAACTGACATTTTCCAGTCCTGTGGTGACTGCAGAGTTTTCCAAAGTTTCTGACATATTGAATGTAGCACTTTCACAGCATCATCTTTGAGGGTTTGAAATAGCTCCACTGGAATTCCATCACCTCCACTATCTTTGTTAGTAGTGACACTTCCTAAGGCCCACTTGACTTCACATTTCAGGATGTCTGGCTCTAGGTGTTGTTCACACCATCGTGGTTACAATTTCTAGTAGCCATGTTTTAAAAGTGGAAAAAAAAAGAACAGGGAAGATTCGTTTTAATCAATGTTTCTAATTAGGTCAATATATCCTAAATGGTTTATCATTTCAACATCCAGCCAGTGAAAATTATTAACAAAATATTTTAAATTCATATTTCATAACAAATTTTTGAAATACACTGTATGCTTTACACACTACTTCAAATTCAGATTAGTCAAATTTCAAGTGCTCACTTCCCATCTGTGGTTTTTGACTAACATATTGGACAGAACAGCTTAAAATCCATTGTGGGGAGGGGTTCCAGATAACACAAGATTATTCATATAAATAAAACATATCTAGTGCTCAAAAAAATTTTTTATAATGTCTAGAAAACAATAAAAAATTACCAGGTATACAGGAAAATGTGATTTATGAGAAATGAGAAAAAAAACCTAGCCTATCAAAACTAACCCAGAAATTAAAGATATTAGAATAACACATAAGAAAATTAAAATAGTTATAATAAGTATATATCTGTCTCCAAAAAAAGCAGAGATAAGGAATATTGAATATAAAATGCAAAGTATAGTATATACATATATATATAATCTAGACATATAATCCAGTGATGAAAACTATAATATTGGAGGTAGAAAACACATCGGTGTAGTCATTAATGACTGATTAGACTTTGTAGAAGGAAAAAAGTTAATGAATTTGGTTACACAGCAATAGAAACTTTCTAAAAAGAATTATAGGGTAAAAAATGGAATCAAAGAAATGAATGGAGAGCATCAGTGATCTGTAAGACAACTTCAAGAAGCCTAATATGAATGTAATTGAAGTCCCCAATAAATCTGGGGAGAGGGAAGGCTGAGACATGAAAAAAAAATTTAAGTGAAACATGCACAATATTTTTCCAAATTTACTTAAACTAAAAATCCACATATTCAAGAAGTTTAGTAAACTCCAAAGGAAAACAAATCTGAAGAAAACTAAAGCAAATCATATCATACTCAGTGTGCTGAAAACCAGTATGACAGAGAAAAACAAAAGCAGCCAGAGAAATAAAGGCATACTACATGAAGAGAAAAAAATACAAGATGAAAGATTTGTTATTAGAAGCAATATAAGCAAGAAGGCAATGGCACCCCACTCCAGTACTCTTGCCTGGAAAATCCCATGGATGGAGGAGCCTGGAAGGCTGCAGTCCATGGGGTCGCTGAGGGTCAGACATGACTGAGTGATTTCACTTTCACTTTTCACTTTGATGCATTGGAGAAGAAAATAGCAATCCACTCCAGTGTTCTTGCCTGGAGAATCTCAGGGATGGGGTAGCCTGGTGGGCTGCCGTCTATGGGGTCACACAGAGTTGGACACGACTGAAGTGACTTAGCAGCAGCAGCAGCAAGCAAGAAGCCATCTTCAAAGTACTAAAAGAAAAAGAATATTGCCAACCTAGAATTCTCCAATAATAATAACTTTCTAAGACAAAAGCTCAATAAAGACTTTTCAGATACACAAAATCTGAGAGGAGAACCTTCCTACAAGATATATCTAAGGAAGTTCTTCAGGCAATGGGAAAATGATAAAAGATGGAGATACTTCTTTACAGAAAAATGCAAAGAACACTAGAAATGGTACCTACATGAGTCAATACATAAGATTTTTTTCCCTATCATTTGAATCTTTTAAAACTATAATTGTTTAAAATATAATGACCCTGTATCATGTGGATTACAAAACATGGTAAGTACATATGTGGCAACCAGAGCATAAAGCCTGGGAGAGACTATATGTGAATAGTTACAGCACTTGAGACTTGAAACTGTAAGTCGAATAATATCTTAAAAGCAAACTCTAAAACAGAACAAAGATATAGATCTGACAATACAACATATTATTTGCTAGAAAAACTCACAGAATTGAGAAAAGCTACTCACTGCTTGTTACAGTGAGAAAAATCCAAATTAAAACCAGTAAAGGGAAGAGGTACATAGAGCAGTTATCTCAAATACTCCAGGCATGAGTTTCCTACAGTCCTTTCTCAGTGGAGTCAAAAGGACAGTGCTTACTTCTCTCCCAGAAATGATGTGTGGCAACTCATATGGAGTACTGTCAGCCAGAGAAATTCATCTGAGCACCAGTGTCCAGGGACTTTACTGGAGGTTATCACATAGGCATCAATGACCACCCATATATTTGTCCTAAATCTTTAACCCCTCCAGAGATCAAGCTACCACTGTATGGTCCAAAACCTTCCCAACAATCGTGTAAACATGGAGGATCTGGCATGGCCCAAGACCCCAAGTAAATAAAGACAATCTTATCAGTCAGGATATTTCAAGGGCTTGGAAGATATTATTCAGCAACCAGGGGCAATGGCCAATCCTTTAAAGTGCAAAGTGTGGACTACAAAGAATTGCTGACCAAAAAAATGTTTTTACTGTAAGAGATCAATGTCCAATATATAGTAATTTCATAGAGAATTCACTTTATATAAGAAATGTACAGTAGCAAATTTTAAGGTATCTAATACATGGAAATCTATTGGAGACTTAGAAAAAAAATAAAAATATTTTCCTGTCTTGTTTGCATCTTAGGAAAGTTAAATGAATTATCTACTCAAATTTCTCAAATCAAAGCAAATTATTAAGTAAATTCTTAGGAAACTCCTCAAGTAGATTCTTGTAAAAACTATACTGATCTATTTCACTAAGTTATATAAATAAAATAGTAAATGTGTGAAATGAACACAATAAAGGACAGAAATAGTATGGACCTAACAGAAGATGGTAAGAAGAGGTGGCAAGAACACACAGAGAAACTATACAAAAAAAGTCTTCATGACCCAGATAACCACGATGGTGTGATCATTCACCTAGGCCAGACATCCTGGAATGCAAAGTCAAGTGGGCCTTAGGAAGCATCACTATGAACAAAGCTAGTCAAGGTGATGGAATTCCAGTTGAGCTATTTCAAACCTTAAAAGATGATGCTGTGAAAGTGCTGCACTCAATATGCCAGCAAATTTGGAAAATTCAGCACCGGCCACAAGACTGGAAAAGGTCAGTTTTCATTCCAATCCCAAAGAAACACAATGCCAAAGAATGCTCAAACTACTGCACAATTGCACCCATCTTTGTGTCTTTCCATTGGTTGTTGAATGGTAGTCTCATCCTTTGATACTCTTATGTTTTGACAACAATGCTAGCCTTGACTCTAGTCTCTCATCTCACAGTTTTCTTAAACATAATCTTTATTTCTGTAATATTATCTTATTATGCCTTATCTATATATTTTTCTTTTGTTTCTTGAAAAGCTTATAATGACTCTCTTCTACTCAAGTCATCAGTAAAGTTGTGTTAAGTGTTAGTCACTCAGTCATGTCCAACTCTTTGCAACCCCATGGACTCTAGCCTGCCAGGCTCCTCTGTCCATGGAATTCTTCAGGCAAGAATACTGGAGTGGGTTGCCATGCCCTTCTCCAGGGGATCCTCCAGACTCAGGGACTGAACCTGGGTCTCCTGCATTGAAGGCAGATTCTTTACCATCTGAGCCTTCCCTGTATACTTTGGCCAGTCATATCTACATATAGCCTAATTTTCATATGCACAACTTGAACCAATTTGAATCAGTGCTTTCAATTAAAACTAAAAATATTTCACTTTTACAGAATTCATTTATTACCATTCATGTCAGAGTTGATTACAGTCTTACAACCACTACCATGCAATAAAGAACAATCACATCCCAGAACAACATTGACTAAATTTTTGTTGAACATTTATCAACTGAATTGAATATAGTAGTTCAATTGAACTTAATAAAATGTATTAAAAATAGTTTATGTCTGCCAAAATTTTCAAGAATTGATCTTGTAAATGAGGAGGAAAAACCCAGATTTGACAATCAACCTATTGCTGCTTAACTTCTCAGTCTTTGAAATGACTTTTTAAACTCTTTTTCCAAAATAAAGTCTTGAAAATTATGAAAGTGTTCTTTGGTACAGTTAATACCGAACTATTAGTGAAACAGAGTGGCAAAATGAAAAGATCATTTATTCATCTCTATATCAGAAAAAATAAAATTAATATTTTCCTCCATACTGCAGTTAGAAGCAAGAGGGATTCTTGGCTTGAGTCCTCTGGCTTCTAAGAGTCCCACATATTATACATGTCATTTGTTAAGGAAAACATGGATTCTGCCTCACATAACTTCACACTCAATCCTGATAAGCCCTGTAACATTAAATACCAGTTTTAACAACTAACAATTCTTCAGGCNCTACAAGTGATTAATTTAATGAAGATTTAATTTCTTATGAAGATGAGAAGAAAACTATCTCATCAAATTCAAAAGTTGAACAGGTCAAATAAAAACCCTGTAATTTTGTTTAATCATTCTTGATTAAAACAACATGAAGCATATCACTTGCATACAAAAAAAGAACATGTGCAACTCATAGAACCAAAAGAAGGATAAGCAAATAAATAGCAATTCATGGTGTATAACAGTTACTAGAAAATACCAATAAAGAATATTAGCTTGAAGTTATTTAAAGAATAAAATTACAAATGCATTATTTATCAACTGTAACAGTGATTTTATATACAATATTTATAAAAAACACTGTGAAACTTGCTCAGTTGTGTCTGACTCTTTGCGACCCCATGGACTGTAGCCTACCATGCTCCTCCATCTGTGGGATTCTCCAGACAAGAATACTGGAGTGGGTTGCCATTTCCTTCTCCAGGAGATCTTCCCAACCCAGGGATCGAAGCCGGGTCTCCTGCATTGTAGGCAGATGCTTTACCATCTAAGCCACCAGGGAAGCTCATAGAAATCACTAGAAAATATTTAAGTATAGTTAAAATGACTTCAAAATGTGATACCAGAGGGACTAAACATGTACATTAGATATAAATAATGAAGTAATCACTATCTAGAATGAAAATTTCTAAATGAGATAAATCATTAAGTTTTAAAAAGAAAAGAAGAAACCAAAATAAAGTAGAAGTAATTGAAAATTAGTTGCTTCAACTAGAACACTTGGAACAAGAGTCATGTTGAATAAGAAACATTTGTACATGTTGTTGAACTACTCAAGGAAGAAAACAAGAGATCAAAATTAATAAATGTTTTAAAGATGTTACACTAATTTTAAAAGCACAAGTTTTGATTCAAGTGGCAAACTGAAGAAACAAAATTCTGTATTAGACCTTAATTTGAAAGTGAAAGGAGGGGTCCACGATAGAGGCATAAGAAGATCGAAAACTTACCTCTTTCCACAGATACACGAATCTACACACCTTTCCAGCAGTTTGTCCTGAGGAAGAACTGAGAGTTGATCGAACAGCTTCTGCACAACATACGATCAAAGGACCACAAAAGGATGGGGAGAACACAAGGAGACACAGTATCCATGAGAACTCCACCCCGAATCTGGTGGCCAGCAGTAACGAAGAATAACTTGCCCAACCTGGGGCACAGTGAACAAAACAGCGGTTTAGAAAGCACCTAGATTATCCATGAAGAAAATCCATTTATTAACCCTAGAGCATCTGTCAAATTGAGTGGAGAGCTGCTGAAACTGTCTTGAGGTTAGGAGAATCAGAGAATGTCATTACTTTCTTCCCTCACCATCTTATTACACAGTAGGAAAATAGATGATCCAGCCAATCTGCTAAGGTTGTCCCAGTGCACCCCCAGCTGCCAGCTACAGTCATCCTTCCAAGGCATCCCTGGCATACCTGTCCAAGCTCCAGCCATTCCACCAAGATGACCCAGGTGAAATGCCTGTCTTAGTAGTATAATCTGAAGAGACATTTTTCCAAAGCAAACATAGATAGTCAATAGGCACATGAAAAGATGCTCAATGTCATTAATCATCAGGGAAATGTAAATCAAAACCACAATGAGATATCACCTGACACTTGTCAAAACGACTGTTTGAAAACCATGAATACTTTTTATCGAGGGTGTGGAGAAAAGGGAAGCCTCCTGCATCATTGGCAGGTGCGCTTATTCACTCAGTCGTGTCCGACTCTTTGTGACCCCATGGACTGTAGCCCATCAGGCTCCTCTGTCCATGGGGATTCTCCAAGCAAGAATACTGTAGTGAGTTGCCATGCCCTCCTCCAGGGGATCTTCCCAACCCAGGGATCGAACCTGGGTCTCCTGCACTGCAGGCAGATTCTTTACCTTCTGAGCCACCAGGAAAGCCCAAGAATACTGGAGTGGGTAGCCTATCCCTTCTCCAGGGGAACTTCCCCATGCAGGAATCAAACTGGGGTCTCCTGCATTCCAGATAGATTCTTCACAAGCTGAAATTTAACCATATGGAGATTCCTCAAAAAATTAAAATTGGAAACTACCACGTGACTGAGCAATTTCACTTCTGGGTATTTATCTGAAAAAAAAAAAAAGAAAAAAAAACTTCAATTTGAAAATGTATATGTGCCTCAGTGTTTATTGCGGCATTATTTACAATAGTTAAGATTTGGAAGCAGTCTAAGAGTCCACTGATAGATGAATTGACTTTTAAAAAAGAAGTAGGAAAAGATGGTTGGATGACATCACCAACTCAATGGACATGAATTTGAGCAAGCTCCAGGAGTTGGTGATGAACAGGGAAGCCTGACAGGCTGCAGTCCATGAGGTCATAGAGTTGGACACAACTGAGCGACTGAACTGAACTGATACACACACACACACACACACACACACACACAATACAGTGGAATATTATTCAGCCATGAAAACAAATGTGTGGTCATGTGCAAAAACCTGGATAGACCTAGAAAGTATTACGCTAAGTGAAATAAATCAGACAGAGAAAGGCAAATACTATGTGATTTTACTAATATTTGCAATTTGAAAACAAAACACGCAAACATTACAAAACAGAAACATACTCATAGATAAAGAGAATAACCTAGTGGTTGCCAGAGCACAGAGGTGGGGGTATTTGTGAAAAAGAATTGGTGATTAAGAAATACATTGCCAGTTATAAAATAAATATGTCATAAGGATATAATACACAACATTACAGTGTATATATTACAGGGAATATAGTCAAGAACATTTTACATTTTAATACCTTTGTATGGTGACAGATGATGACTTACTGTGGTGATAATTTTTTAATGTATAAAAATATCAAATCACTGTGTGCTACACTTGAAACTAACGTAATACTGTAAGTCAATTATACTTCAACAAAAAATAAAGTGGACCTGCAATATCATCTACAAATATAAACTAGTAATAAGGTAGATCATGCCTACTCAGGATAGGTGGAGAGAGGAAGTAAATCTAGAACAGCTGTGAAAGTTAACAGGCTTGTGGATAGAAGGGTGGCACTGAAGAATAAGAGTGGGAGTTAAAGGGAAAATTAAATTCACTAAATAGCACAGGGCCACTAGTTCATGTTCAAAATGATGAAAGAAATTTTTAAATATTTATTTTAAAATTAGTTTGTGATATGATTGAGATGATTGTGATATGATGATATGATTAGCTTCTTCCTCAGAAGCTACTCATATGACTTTTTTTTCTACTCTAGAATGTAGAGAGCAGGAAGAAACACCACGCTCATGCTCACAATTAAAAAATTGTTGACTAACTTTACATTCACAAATTTTTAAAAACCTATCATGGGACTGAGGTCAAGTAACAACCAACCAGCCCCAAATCTAAGGAGGAACACACAGGCACACACAGAGACGGCGTGAGGAGAAACATAAATGCTCATTCACCTGGTGTAACAACATCTCTGACTCAAGGGATGGTAGCTAAATCCGGATAAAGTTCTGAGCCTTAGAGCTATGTGTGGGTTCACAACCATCAATTCCTTCAGCATGTCAGATCAGCTATCTTTGGCACCCCCTCACCAAACAGGCCCCAACAATATTCTTGGACTCTTTAGGCATTGAGGCAGTTTGTACCCAACTTGAAATTCCTACTTGATTCCAGTGACTGACCGTAATATAAATCAGCTTATTTTGAGCTGTATCCTAATTAAAAGTCCCATTGGAAACTTTCCTGAAGATTCTACAACATGCTCTCTACCTTTGAGTGTGACAATCCTAATGACCCTTTTGAACCACAAATATCACTTTGCCTATTGAAGTTCCCAGCAACTGGAGGTAGCCTCTCATTGGAGCTCCCTCTCAAGGTTTTAGAATTGTTGCCCTGAAACAACTACTAAATATAGCACTTTTGATAAATAGTCATTAGCATACTATTGGCCTTGGTTTGAAGCCAAACACTTATCCAGAAAGGCCTCATAAACCTCTGACATAACATTCCTATTTGGAGTCAGTTCAGAGTCCACGACCAACAAGACAAAGCATACTCAAAAGTCTTACTTGTCAAGTAGAACTGGCTTATTCATCCAACTCCAGCAGCAATCTTAGCTTTACATGAGAAAGTGGCAGCTGACCTGTGAGGGGTACTTTATTCCCCTCTCCACTGCCTGAAGAGAAGCTGCCTACTCAGTGGGTCCTCTTGTTGCTGAGATTCCCCAAAATGCATGGCCCCATTTACTGACAGCTCTGCTAAACTGAAATGTGATGGTGTGACAGGGCTTCTGCAGGCTCAGTCCCAGACCAGATGGGCTGGACGAAAAAGCACTATGCTGATTCTCCACTGTGGGCAAATCTCAAACTGTTCTCATAGCTCAGACAAATACTTCTCATGACGAACTCTGTCACATTTTCACTGATTTTGAGCTGTTGCAAAAAGCCTAGAGGTTTGGTCAGCCACATGGAAAACTACAAACTGTCGGATTAAAGACATCTTTCTTTGGGGCCATGAAGTATCACAATGAGGCTTCAAATCAAACTATCTGGGCCACATGTACAGATGGCCACAAAAAGGATTCATTCTCTGATGAGGCCAACTGGACTCATACTGCTGATTGAGCCTGTACTGCCCAGATTGTCAAGAGTCACCACATAGATTCATCACTATGTGAGATATGGCAATCCACCCACCATCATATCCTGGACACAGAGGAAAGGATTCTGTTTCTAATGAAGAGGCTACCACCACATGCCAGACTCTTGCTGAAGGTGGCCCTGTTGTCTCAAGGTGGGAGAAACCAAGTTCCTTGGGACTTGGTCCCCACCTAGTGCTTCCAGACTAATTGCATTAGCTCTCGGATCCCCTGAGCAAGGAAATTAATGGTGCTAGTGTTGTTAGTGGAGAAGGCACTGGCCACCCACTCCAGTGTTCTTGCCTGGAGAATCCCAGGGAATGGGGAACCTGATGGGCTGTCGTCTCCAGGGTCGCACAGAGTTAGACACGACTGATGTGACTTAGCAGCAGCAACAGGAGCAGTGTATTCAGCACATTTTCAGATTATAGAATTGCTTCCCACCCCAGACAACTGACTCCAGTCATCCTGTTGTGGTCCTTAAAACTTTGTTTTTTTTAATTTTTATTTTAACTTTAGTTTGCTTTACAATACTGTATTGGTTTTGCCAAACATTTGTGGTCCTTAAAACTTAATCTCTGTTATGTGTTTGACTTTCTGGACCACGTGCAGTCTGACTGTGGTGCTCCTTTTATCACAAGTCATTAGACAATGTCCACAACGCCCTGATGGGTATTTGATGGCTCTTCCACACTGCCTACCATCCCCAATACTGCATCCAGTATTTTTGAGTATTGGAAAATTTTCTAAGCACCAGCTCAAAAAGATTTCTCAGTCTACTTTCCTCCCTGCCTCCTAATCTACACACCTGATTATGGCAGTTTAGTCATTAAATGAGCATCTAATGATCAGGATGAATGTTCTGGGAGGATGTGTAGACCTATGTTGAAAATTAGGGACTCCAGTCTGACCAATCCTGAGCATTAGGCGTCTTTCTTTCCCTTAACAGAAAACTGAGACTGGAAGAGGTAGTGCATTCTCCTAGTTACAACTGAACCAAAAGAGGTCTTAGAGGATTTGAATTGAATTCTGGCCCAGTCCCCTGGATTCTCTTGTTGAATGTCCATAGTTTTAGAACATAATAATAATGACTCTTTGGTTGAACACACTAGACAACAAACCCACAAGGCTAAAATAGGGAGTTTCCTGGGTCTCTGAAGACTTGATAGAAATCCTAAAACCCCGTCACTCTTGTACCAGATCTCTTCAGATGATAGCAGCTGCAGCTTCAGTCCTGTTCAACTCTGTGCAACCCCAAAGACGGCAGCCCACTAGGCTCCTCCGTCCCCGGGATTCTCCAGGCAAGAATACTGGAGTGGGTTGCCATTTCCTTCTACAAGGCATTAAAGTGAAAAGTGAAAGTGAAGTCACTCAGTTGTGCCCGACTCTTAGCGACCCAATGGACTGAAGCCTACCAGGCTCCTCCAACCATGGGATTTTCCAGGCAAGAGTACTGGAGTGGGTTACCATTGCCTTCTCCAAGAGGATGGTTTAAAAAAAAAAAAAAAAAGATGACTTTTCAAAAACTGTGGCAGCACGTATAGGTTTTAGAGTAGCAGAAAGAATGCAACAAACCTGGCACCTTAGGAAGGAATAACTTAGACCTGGGAGGTGTGAGAGAGGGAGGGATCTTATGATCGTTTCTATTTCAGAATTGCCCTTGAAAGCTTCTCTGAAAAAGACAGTGCCCTGTCACCAGTCTCCCAGCTCTTTGTGAGCAACTTGAATTTAACTGACTCCTGGGTTTTATAGCCATACCTGAGATCTTTGACGATTCTTTAATCATTATTCCACTTAACCATGCACGAAGTCAATTGGAAATAGCAGGAAAAGGTCCCATACCCCACAGATCCCTCATAAGATGCTTGTCGGTCTTCTGGATCATCCCTACCTTCATTTTTGTAGCTGTTCCTCTAATGCTCCATAAGGCACAGATATCCCCCAACTGATGGCATGCAAGAACCAAACAGATCAGCCAAACTACCTCTAGGGATTGTCTCCAAAACCAAGAATTAGACTCAACCATTGAGAATGAACTGGGAGCTACATCATATGACTGGGACGTGCTCTGAGAGACACTGTCAACTTGTGTCTCCTGGCCAACATAGGTCTCGCTGAGGGATTCTTACAATTATAAACAACACTTTCCAAGTTTACGTCCCACTCCATGGCACTTCTTAAACAAAAGCCACCGTTAACTTTCTTCTCTCCTTCAAGTGTCTAAGGGAATCCTTCTATAATTGATACAGCTTTCAGAAGACTGTGGCGATCTCCCCAAAGTGGCTACCTGCCGGGGTCCAGCCCCGGTGGATCCAGGGTGATTCGAAGGTGAGGACGGAGTCGGCGTCCTTGGAAATAACGTATTTAATTACAGATAGAGAGGGATTAGAAAATTAGCGGAGAAAAGGAGGCTGAATAACTTGGTTTATGTGGAATACCAATCACCACCTACGTAGGCCACAGGCGTCTTTCCGTTCTCCCGATGGAGAGGAGGCACTGAGGCCTCCCGGTCCGATCTTAGAAGCCCAGGCAAAATTAGCAGGCTTGGTGGGTACCCAGGCACCAGATGGGAATTCGACCAGGAAAACGGAGAGCAAGAAAGAAGCGACATGGGGGAATCAGTCTTTCTGGAAACTGATCCCATTTCTTTATTTTTCAGGTTTGCTTATATACCTTTTGTTATACATAGGGATGAATACAGAGTCACGTGGGGGGTCAGCAGTCCTGACCTTTATCAAAATCAGGTGCTTTGCATAAAAAAAGATCTTAGGGGTTTACATCATCTTCTGGCCATGAGGCCTGCTGACATTTTATGATCCTTTCTTTCTGATAACGAAAAAAATTATTTTTTCCAAGGGTGTTTTTTCTTAAACCAGGCACCACCCTCCAAATAAAGATGCATTCCTATAGGGTGAGGGTGTAGCTACAATCAAGAAAGGAATTTATTTAACCCAAGGTTAACATGATTAATCTTAAAGGTTAATACTTATTTCTCCTATATGCTTAAAGGTTAACACTTATTTCTCCTATATGCTAGTTATATTCATTATAAGGGCAGGGAATATGGAGATTTAGCAGCAAACATCAGCCCTACAAATGAAAATCCTTTCACCAATGTTCCCCTTAAGATTTATTTAGTCTTAAGATAGTGATAAAGTTACATTTTTACATAGCAAGGACACAGTGATTTATAACAAAGTATAGTGATCTATTACAAAAGAGAAAGTTTATTAACTCAAAAAGTCTAGTATTGCTAACCTTAAAAACTACTATATTTCCTTTTCTATATTCCAAATACATTGATTAATATATTCCCAGGTACCTAAGGATATGGAGGCCTGGCGGCAATCATTGACTCAACAATGAGAAAAGCCCTATGCTAATTAAGATTCTCAAAATATTCCAAAACTCTCTGTGCTGTTTATGGTTGAGAGGTAGTAAACAATCATGTGTGTAGTGGCAGGAGTATGGATAATCCTATCACACAAGCTAGTTTGCCAGCAGAGAGGTTTGACCTGAGACACCCTTGTCACACCCAGGGCAGGGAATTAGCAGCAATTATTGGCACAACAAATGAAAAACCCTTCACCAATATAATTCCTAACCAACCCACTATACTAATAATTTCCCAAAAGAATTTGCCTTTAGTAAGTCTAAAACATCTCATGCCTCTCAGGTTGGGAGGCTGTAAACAATCACATGTGGCTGGAAGAACCTATACAGGCAGGCTAGATAACCTTCAGAGGAGTTCTAAGCTGGAACACTCTTGTCACACCCAGGAATTTTCATTGACTTGGAGCTGCACATTTATTCCTTCTCCGAGAGAACCGGTGGGGAACAGCCTCCCATACAGTCAGAGGTGTAGGTGAGAGCATGAAACAGTAAAGTAGATAGACTCTGGTTTTGGGGGTAGATGCTCGGGAACAGGGGGTTTCCTGAGGCTTGATCACGCCTTTGCATATGCCAAGCCTCCTTCCTCATGACATTTGCCATGGGCGGAGTTCCTCACGCTGGCCCCCGGCATCTAAGGGAATCCTTCTATAATTGATACAGCTCTCAGAAGACTGTGGCGATCTCCCCAAAATGGCTACCCTCAATACTTAGAGGAGCTTCCCAGAGGGATAGCTGACTCTTGTTTCACGAGTACGAAGGGGATGGTTTTACCTCCAGTGAGAATCATTCCTTTAGAAAACATGGTATAGATTTGTAAGATTAAACTGCCAGATGTAGGGTTGTTCATATCTTCTCATAACCAGTCAGCAGAGTCTAATATAAGTCACTACTGACTGTGTCCTTTTGTGAGTATAGACTTGGCAATCAGATGGTCTCTTTGAAAAACATGGGTATAAATCTAGATGTGCCACTTAAAAATGAAATGATCTTAAGAAAATCAGATCACTTCAGTCTTTTGAAAATTTTCTACCTCTGAAAATGTGAAAAATATTACCCAGACTGACAAGGTCATGAATTCTGGCACATTCACTGGCTCAAACAAATGATGGTTCCTTTCTTTTCTTTGCTTCACTTAAAACTTTTAATGGTACAATTGAAATATTTTTTCGTTATTTTTCTTTAGACATTTATTGTTTGAGACTTTAAGCTTCTGACTTTCCTAAAGAGAAAAAAAAATCTTGCCTATACTATGTGATGTGCTGAAAGAAAAACTGGACTTTGCAATCAATGAATCTAGTTATAAATTGAGGTCCCATCACTCTTTTTAAACAATTCATTTATTTATTTTAATTGGAGGCTAATTACAATATTGTGGTGGTTTTTGCCATGCATTGACATGAATTAGCCCGGGGTGTACATGGGTCCTGCTGTCCTGAACCCCTCGCTCACCTCCCTCCCCATCCCATCCCTCTGGGTTGTCCCAGTTAACCAGCTTTGAGTGTTCTGCTTCATGCATGAAACTTGCACTGGTCGTCTATTTCACATATGGTAATATACATGTTTCAAAGTTATTCTCTCAAATCATCCCACCCTCACCTTCTCCCACAGAGTCCAAAAATCTGTTCTTTATATCTGTTCTCTTTTGATGTCTTTCATATAGGGTCACCATTACCATCTTTCTAAATTCCACATATATGCATTAATATACTGTATTGGTGCTTTTCTTTCTGACTTACTTCACTCTGTATAATAGGCTCCAGTTCCATCCATCTTATTAGAACTGACTCAAATGTGTTATTTTTTATAGCTGAGTAATATTCCACTGTGCATATGTACCACAGCTTTCTTATCCATTCATCTGTTGATGGACCTCTAGGTTGTTTCATGTTCTAGCTATCGTAAAGTGTTGCAATGAACACTGGGGTACATGTGTCTCTTTCAGTTCTGGTTTCCTCAGTGTGTATGCCCAGCAGTGGGATTGCTGGGTTATATGGCAGTTCTATTTCCAGTTTTTTAAGGAATCTCCACACTGTTCTCCATAGTGGCTGTACTAGTTTGCATTCCCACCCACAGTGTAAGATGGTTCCCTTTTCTCCACACCCTCTCCAGCATTTATTGTTTGTAGACTTTTTGATAGCAGCCATTCTGACCAGCATGAGATGGTACCTCATTGTGGGTTTGATTTGCATTTCTCTGATAATTGGTGATGTCGAGCATCTTTTCATATGTTTGTTAGCCATCTGTATGCCTTCTTTAGAAGAAGACATTTATTCTAAACAGGAGAAATGTCTGTTTAGTTCTTTGGCCCATTTTTTTATTGGGTCATTTATTTTTCTGGAATTGAGCTGCACAAGCTGCTTGTATGTTTTGGAAATTAATTCTTTGTCGATTTTTTTCATTTGCTATTATTTTCTCCTGTTCTGAAGGCTGCCTTTTCACCTTGCTTATAGTTTCTTTCATTGTGCAAAAGCTTTTAAGTTTGATTTGGCCCCATTTGTCTATTTTTGCTTTTATTATTACTCTGGGAGGTGGGTCATAGAGGATCTTGATGTGATTTATGTTAGAGAGCCATCACTCTTTGTCAGTGTAAACTTAACCAAGTTCTTAAACTTATGGACTCAAAAAAATGGGGGGTTTGAACTAAATGATCATTATAGTGCTACAAATTTTTAAGAGAATAAATGTCTTTTGAGCATGGTGTAAAATTGCTAAAGTATCTTTTTAAAAGTCTTGAGATCTATTTTAAAGAATTTTAAAGTGCCATTTTTTTTAATGCATTACATATATTCTTACCTTCTTTTAAAAAGTACTCTGAATACACTTAGCTATTTATTTATAAATCATGATTACTATTATGGTCATTAAATATTATTATGAGCTATAAATACTGAACAGTCTTAAAATCATTATTTTTAGATTTAGAGTCAGATATGTGGGCTCTTCCAAAATCTGAGAAACATAAATTTCTCTTTTTTAAAAGTTATAAAAGTAATTGGTCAATTTTTATTTTTCTTTTCAAGTGCAAATTAAGACAGAGAATTTGTTTATCCTAGGTGAAAGGTTATATCTAAATATACCTTGAATAAGATTTCCTATATTATTACATTTTCTTATAGAAACAGTTCACATTTCACATCTTTATTAAACACTAGCCTAGGTATTTTTAAATATATGCAGGAAATGATGGGATTCTTGTTGCCAGAGCTCTAAGACATTAGGACTACGTGACATTCTGAAGGTGTTGGGTCCCTGTCAGTGAAATGAATGTACTCTAAGCACTATTTTAGCTCACTGCCAGCTCAGGCCCCATGCACAGATTTTCACAAATTAATTCTTTCAAGTGTGAATTATATTCTGGCAGTTATTTTCAGATACACAACCAAGGGATGAAATTAGTGTTTAGGGGCTGTGTTGGAGCTTTGGGAAAAAAGATGAATATTGTGTGCTACTATATCATGAGCCCATTTTCTCATGGTTTACTTTTTTATTATTCAGATTCATTCAGAAGCAAATAGTCATATTTCCTAAAACAAAACATCTAATTACCAAGAGAGCAACATTTGAGAGACGATCGAGGATGGTGAAACCTTTTGCAGATCACAATGATGGGAAATCTCCTTTAATTCCTATTGCAAGAGCAATAGTTGATAGGAGTGTTGATAGGAGTGAAGCCTGAAATACTAAAGGGAAATAGTATTGGCAAAGAGGAGACAAAATGATCTAAATGATGCTGCCTATATGGAGATTGTCCTATTAGCACAGGGGAGTCTTTGTTTGGACAGAACATGTTAATATTGAATTAATCAAGATGTTAAATATTATTGTTGAAATAATAATAAGATACTATTCTTTTTTTAATTTTTATTTTTACTTTATCTTACTTTACAATACTGTATTGGTTTTGGCATACACTGACATGAATCCACCACAGGTGTACATGCATTCCCAAACATGAACCCCCCTCCCACCTCCTTCCCCATGACATCTCTCTGGGTCATCCCCATGCACCGGCCCCAAGCATCCTGTATCCTGCATCAGACATAGACTGGCGATTCATTTCTTACATGATAGTATACATGTTTCAATGCCATTCTTCCATCTCATCCCACCCTCTCCCTCTCCCTCAGAATCCAAAAGTCCACTCTACACATCTGTGTCTCTTTTGTTGTCTCGCATACAGGGTCATCATTACCATCTTTCTAAATTCCATATATATGCGTTAGTATACTGTATTGGTGTTTTTCTTTCTGGCTTACTTCACTCTGTATAATTGGCTCCAGTTCCATCCATCTCATTAGAACTGATTCAAATGTATTCTTTTTAATGGTTGAGTAATACTCCATTGTGTATATGTACCACAGCCTTCTTATCCATTCATCTGCTGATGGACATCTAGGTTGCTTCCATGTCCTTATATAGGTGCTTATGATCTCTACTTAAGCAGTGTCTCTTTTCAAAAATTGCAGTGTAGTGTATTTACAACGTTGTGTCAGTTTCAGGTACACACCATTGTGCTTCAATATTGAGCATAGTTCCTGTGCTATACAGTAGGTCCTTGTTGGTAATATATTTAATATATAGTAAATGTGTATACATTAATTCCAAATTCCTAATAAGTGCTTCTCCCTCTCTTCCCCTTTGGTAACTATCAATTTGTTTTCTGTGTCTGTGGGCCTGTTTGTGTTTTGTATATAAGTTCATTTGTATCACTTTTTAGATTTCATTTATAAGTGAAATCACACTATATTTGTTTTCCTCTTCCTTGCTTACTTAGTGTGATCATCACTAGGTCCATCCATGTTGCTGTAAATGGCATTATTTCATTCTTTTTATGGCTTAGTAATATTCCATTGTATACATATACCACATCTTCTTCATCTGTTCATCTGTCATTTAGGTTGCTTCCATGTCTTGGCTATTGTGAAGAGTACTGTTCTCAAGGTTAGGGTGCATAATTCTTTTCAAAGTATGGTTTTCTCTGGATATATACCCAGGTATATATACCCAGGTAGGATTGCAGTATCATATGGTAGTTCTGTTTTTAGTTTTCTAAGGGCCCTTCATACTGCTCTCCATGGTGGCTGCATCAATTTACATTCTCACCAACAGTGTAGGAGGTTCCTTTTCCTCCACATCCTCTCTGCTACTACTACTAAGTCGCTTCAGTCGTGTCCGACTCTGTGCAACCCTATAGACGGCAGCCCACCAGGCTCCCCTGTCCCTGGGATTCTCCAGGCAAGAACACTGGAGTGGGTTGCCATTTCCTTCTCCAATGTATGAAAGTGAAAAGTGAAAGTGAAGTCACTCAGTCGCGTCCGACCCTCAGCGACCCCATGGACTGTAGCCTTCCAGGCTCCTCCGTCCATGGGATTTTCCAGGCAAGCGTACTGGAGTGGGGTGCCATCCTCTCTAGGATTAATTATTTGTAGACTTTTTGATGATATGGCCATTCTGACTGGTGAGATGATACTTCATTATAGTTTTAATTTGCTTTTCTCTGATGATTAGCAATGTTCGGCATCTTTTTGTGTGCGTTGTGTCTTTTTTTTTTTTTTTTTTAGAGCTCAAAGCAGTCTNTCTTTTTTTTTTTTTTTCAGAGCTCAAAGCAGTCTGTTGTTCACATCTCCTTAGTCAAGTAGAGTCACTGAAGGAATCCTATATTTTAATAATTTAAATTTGATCTTCTTTATTGAGAACTATGGGCTTCCCTGATAGCTCAGCTGGTAAAGAATCTGCCTACAATACAGGAGACCCCAGTTCCACTTCTGGGTTGGGAAGACCTGCTGGAGAAGGGATAGGACATAGTATTAAATTTTCTCTCTTTTGATAGCAGCATCATTATTATTTTGATTGAAGTATGGTTGATGTATAATACTGTATGTTACAGGTATACTATATCAGTTCACTTTAGTTGCTCCATCGTGTCAATTTCTAAATATTATATTCTATTTACAGTTATTATAAAATATTGGCTATATTCCCCATGTTTCCAACATATCCTTGTAGTTTAATAGTTTGCACCTCTGTGTCCTCTGTTCCTATATCTACCCACCTTCCCTCTCCCCATTCATAACCACTAGTTTGTTCTCAATACCTGTGAGTCTGCTTCTCTTTTCTTACATTCACCAGGTAGTTTTAGTTTTTTAGATTCCACATATAAGTGATATCATAGTTTCTTTTTTTCCTTTCTTTGTCTGACTCATTTCACTTAGCATCATGTTTTTGCTAACAGTAAATTTCATTCTTTTTATATATGAGTAATATTCTATTGTGTATATGTTTACCACTTTTTCTTTATCCATTTATCTGTTGATGGACACTTCAGTTCAGTTCAGTCACTCAGTCATGTCAGACCCTGCAACCCCATGAATCACATTATGCCAGGCCTCCCTGTCTATCCCAACTCCCGGAGTTCACTCAAACTCATTTCCATCAAGTCGGTGATGCCATCCAGCCATCTCATCCTCTATCGTCCTCTTCTCCTCCTGCCCCCAATCCCTCCCAGCATCAGGGTCTTTTCCAATGAGTCAACTCTTTGCATAAGGTGGCCAAAGTATTGGAGTTTCAACTTAAGCATCAGTCCTTCCAAAGAACACCCAGGACTGATCTCCTTTAGAATGGACTGGTTGGATTTCCTTGCAGTCCAAGGGATTCTCAAGAGTCTTCTTCAACACCACAGTTCAAAAGCATCAGTTCTCTGGTGCTCAGCTTTCTTCACAAGGACAACACTTAGGTTGTTCCGTATCTTGGCAGTTGTAAATAATGCTGCTGTGAATATCGAGGTACATTTATCTTTTAAAATTAGTGTTTGGGGATTTTCTTTGGTATATACTAAGGAGTGGAATTTCTGGGTCATAGGGTACTTCTGTTTTTAGGTTTTTGAGAAACCTTCAGCCTTCCATAGTGGCTGCACCGACTTACATACACACTGACAGTACACAAGAGTTCCCTTTTCTCCGCATCCTTGCCAACATTTGTTATTTGTATTCATTTTGATGACAGCCATTCTGACAGGTGTGAGGCGATATCTCCTTGTGGTTTTGACTTGCATTTCCCTGATGATTAGTGATGAGAATCTTTTCATAGTATTAAATATTCTGATACAGTATCCTAAAGCAGCCATTGAAATATCTTTGTTAGAAGTGTAATATCACTGGTTTTATACTTTAGAAAGACCATTAAGATACAGGTGTAGAAATAATTCAAGAAGCACATGATTGAGTTCAGGGAACTCTTAAAAATCTACCTTCATAGCCATATAAGAAGCTATTCAGTATGAGAGATTCAAGAGTCATATCAGACATAATAAGAAGACAGGGCCTGCAAGACTTAGTGTCTTTTGGCCTGAGGAGAGGGGTGAGGAAAGAAGATTATTTTATAGTGATTACTAGATTTCTGAGTCTAGGATACACTGTCTCTTATTTTACAGGAAATTCTGGAGGGTGAATAATTTTTCAAGAAGATTTCACTGTGTTGATAGGAGCAAACATAGGAAGTAAAAACAGATGTGCCAAATAAGCCCCAGATATTCTCAAAGTAATTTTTTATAGCAATATAAATTTGAGGACCACAAACAGCTTTAGGGGAATACATTGACTGTGAAGGAAAAATAATAAAACATAAAATTCAGAAAGAAGACTAATATTTCATATTGATCCAGTAGAGGAAGTATAGGAAAAGTCCAGGGAAGCAATATGAGAACAGAGACAGTGGTGTACCAGAAACTAAGGAGGGCAAGGATGGCCTAAAGAAAATGAGGAAGATGTTAAAAATACTGCAGGAAGAAAGAAAAGATATCATTCATTAATCCACAGACATTCACCACTGCTCCGACATTGTGCCAGGTAAGGTTGTGCAGGCTGCAATACACTCTGCAGGAGGCAGATGAGTGCACACCTCACAGAGCTTGCCGTCTACATGGGTCATTTCCCACTGCAGACAAGGCAGTTTCGGTGCAGCAGTCAGAACAGAACCCAAATTACAAGTAGGGGAAAATGAGTGGAATGAAAGGAAGTGAAGTCTTCAACAGCAGGCAGAAGTGTGGCGAAGCATGCTGGTGAAACTGGGAATTGTTGGGGAGTGGCCTATGACAGGTCATCTTTAATATTTTTAAGATGAGAATGAGTATGTTTAGACTGTGAGAGAAAGAACTTAGAAACATTTGAATATAGATGAGAAAGGAAACAACAAATGTTGCTCAAAAGGTCCTAGAAGTGGTGAGGTGAGTTTGAATCCAGAGCACAAATGGAGAGGTAAGTCTTGGATATGACAGAAGATGGAAAAGCAGAAAGGTGGTTGGCCATCCTTGCCCCCACTCACTCCCCCATGCAGTGAGGGTCTCTGCTCTGTGATCTTACGGAGCAATCCACGTATATCTGTATTATTTGTGCTTATTTTTAAGTGCTTTTCTCCCCAGTAAGCTGAGTCCCATGCAGTCAGCAGTGGTGTATACCACTTGTTTGCCCAATGAGAAGAGCACTGCCTAGGATATATCACATGCTTAACAAGCGTGTGTTAATAACAGAATGCTTCCAGAGTTGAACTGCACATTCTCAACTTATAAAGACTGCATTCCAAAGGTAAAGAAATTTCCAAATAACTTCAATTAGCTCTCGCTTTGTTTTCACGAGGCCTCAGGCATCAGTAACATAAATAAAATAAAACACTTCAATGTTATAGTGGGATTTTCTTTTGAGTTTTTCTTGGATTTTTTTTATCATCATAGCTATAAATAACACATACAAACATCTCCATATGACTTCAACCTACACTCAGGACAATTGTCATCTACTTTCACTGAATAAAGGCCCTCCAAATGATAACAGTTATTTGCAGTTAACTCTTTCAAATATGTAGAAACTGCTGTTATGGGACTTCAGAATTAACACTACTACTTAATGTTGTAAACTACTGCTACTGCTGCTGCTAAGTCACTTCAGTCGTGTCCGACTCTGTGTGACCCCATAGACGGCAGCCCACCAGGCTCCCCCATCCCTGGGATTCTCCAGGCAAGAACACTGGAGTGGGTTGCCATTTCCTTCTCCACTGCATGAAAGTGAAAAGTGAAAGTGAAGTCATTCAGTTGTGTCCGACCCTCAGCAACCCCATGGACTGCAGCCTTCCAGGCTCCTCCATTCATGGAATTTTCCAGGCAAGAGTACTGGAGTGGGTTGCCATTGCCTTCTCTGTGTAAACTACTAGTTTCTCTAAAGCATAAATAAATATAGACATTTCATAGGGTTCTTTGTATTGATAATAAAATCAGAACTGGTTTTTAGTTAAGTGAAGGTTTTCTAGTAACTCCTGTGTTTCCTTGTTGGCTCAGATGGTAGAGAATCTGCCTAAGTGTAAGAGACTTGGGTTCAATTCCTGTGTTGGAAAGAGTCCCTGGAGAAGAGAATGGCTACCTATTCCAGTATTCTTACCTGAAGAATTCCATGGACAGAGGAGCCTAGTGGGCTACAGTCCATGGGGTTGCAGTCAGACATGACTGAGAGACTAACACTTTCACTTTCCCTAATAACTCACATAACCGATATTCTCTATGAAGGAATGGGAATCAACATATTAATTGGAGATATATTTTTATACAACTAAGCACACATCTGCAATCACTATGCTTGCTCTGTCTCCTTCCCAAATTGTCTCTAATCTTATAAACAAAGGACCATATTTCATGATTCAGTAAACAAGAATAAAATGCTGTACTTTTGAAAATTCTATTTCAGAGAGACTTTCAATACCTTCAAAGTTCTTTATCCTTAGATGATAAAGTCATTTTTAGTTCTGAAAGAAAGGACAGTAGGAAATAAAATGTTAATGCGTAGCCACCATCACTGATCTCTACAGAAGAGATTATACTGTCTATTAAAAATAAATTCTTGACATTTTGTACCACATTTCAAACCCAATTATAACCAAAAATTAATATGACAATGATTTCCAAGCTCTTACCAGTGGCTCACTTAATTCACATGAATGTTAGGAATACAAAATTTGTCCTGCACTGCTGGCTTTAATTTGTGTTAGTCTGTTATATCCCTTTTGATTCTTTTGTATATGTGTATCTGTAAAGAATTTGTTCCACTGTGGCAGTTAACCTAGTTTATAATGACTTACACTAATAAGGGTTTATTTTTCTCACATAATGAGAAGTTGGAAGATAGAAGGTGGCTATAGTCAGTTCAGCTGCTCAATAACATCTCAGGGAGTAGCTTTCTACCTCTCTGCTGCACCATCTTCAGCATGTTAATGTGTTTCTCATGAAACCCAGATTATGATCACAATATGTCTGCTACAGGTCCACAACCTGTCTGTTTTCTGTGCAGAAAAAAATGAGAACAATTGATTCTGACCTCTAGTGTTCCCTATTTCAAGAGAGGAAAAGCTTTGCAGAAACCTGTCCATGTGTTATCATTTCGGTCTCATTGGCACTCTAAGATGCAAGAGACATCAGGAAAACAGAGCACAGAATTCTAAGGACTGGATTAAACAAACATTATGCATTGCCCAGGGCTGTGCATCTTGTTCCTAACAAAATAAGAGAACACTTATAGCAAAAAAGGGAAGAGATAGATTTTCATAGACAACTAGTAGCGTCTACCTGTGTACATAATAAAGTCTCTTTTATTTAAACTATTCACAGAATACAATTTTACTTTTTCTTACATTTTCTACTTTAAAAAAAGATATTAATAGCTCTATTATAAGTTCCTCAAGAGCTGGGATTGTGACCTTTTATTACTTTGTTACCATAGATATAATAACTGACATATAGCAGATATCCAATAAACATTTGTGGATGGATGTATAAACATATGCAAATTACTGATTTTCAAAAAACTGAATGCCATAACCTCATTCAGTACTAAAATTATACTGAATAGTAGATGTTTTATGATGTATCATGTAGCTGTGAGCCTCTCATATTTTTAATTCCTTTTCTTTTAAATTAATTTTCCAGATTTATTGAGTTGACATAAAGCACTGTATAAGTGGTGCAACATGTTGATTTGATACACTTATACATGGCAAAATGATTATCACTATAGTGTTAGTTCACACTCTTATCACATCACATAACTATCATTTCATTTTTGTGAGAATATTTAAAGACATACTCTCCTAGCAACACCCAAGTATATACTAAGTATTACTAATTATAGTAACTGGGCTGTGTGTTAGATCTGTAGAACGTATTCAACTTATAATTGGAATTTTTGTTTTTTGACCAATATCTCCTCACTTTCCCCATCCCAACCCCTGCTAACCACTATTCTACTCTCTTGTTTATGTGAGTTCAGCTCTTCTCAATTCCACATAGAAGTGATATCATAGTGTTTCTCTGTCTGACTTATTTTACTTACCATTATGCCCTCAAAGTCCACTCAAGTTGTCAGAAATGACAGGATTTTTTTAGGCTGAATAAAATTCAATCGTGTATGTATACCACATCTTCTTTACCCATTCAACTACTGATGAACATTTACATTGTTTCTATATCTTGGGTATTGTGAACAATGCTGCAATGAATGCTCAAGAGTACAATACAACTCTTTGAGATTTTATTTTCATTTCCTTTAGATATATACACCCAGATGTGAGAATGGATCTTATGGTAATGCTATTTTTAATTTTTTGAGAAACCTCCATACTGTTTTCCACAGTGGCTGTGCAAGTTTACATTCCCAACAATACACATTCCCTTTTCTCCACATTCTCACCAATATTCTCTCATTATTTCTTGTCTTTTGTGATGATAACCATTCTAATAGCTATGAGGTGACATCTCATTGTGGTTTTGATTAACATTTCCCTGATGATTAATGATGTTGAGCATCTTTTCATGCACCTATTAGCCATTTGTATATCTTTTTTGAAAAAATATCTATTCAGTTCCCCTGCCCACTCTTTCATCAGATTGTTTTCTTGCTATTGATTTTTATGAGTTCTTTATATACTTTGGATATGCTATGCTATGCTATGCTTAGTTCTCAGTCATGTCTGAATCTTTGTGACCCCATGGGCTGTAGCCCAGCAGGCTCCTCTGTCCATGGGGATTCTCTAGGCAAGAATACTGAAGGGGTTGCCATGCCATCCTCCAGGGGATCGTCCCAACCCAGGAATCAAACCCAGGTCTCCCACACTACAGCCAGATTCTTTACTGTTTGAGACAGGGAAACCCCATACTTTAGATATCAACCCCTTATCATATGCAATTTACAAATATTTTCTCCCAGTCTATAAGTTCCTTTTTATTTCTTTGATGGTTTCTTTGCCGTGTAGAAGGTTTTAGTTTGATGGAGTCCTGCTTGCTGATATTTGCATTTGTTGCCTTTGCTTTTGGTGTCAGATCTTAAAAATCATTGTCATGACCAAAGTCAAGGAATTTTTCTCCCTGTGATTTCCTCTAGGAGTTTCATGGTTTCACATTTTACATTCAAGTCTTTAACCCATTTTGAGTTTAGTTTTCTATATGAGGTAGGACAGGGGTCCAGTTATTGTTTTGCATGTGGCTGTCCAGTTTTCCCAACACCATTTATTGAAAAGACTGCCTTTTCTCCCATTGCTTGTTCTTGGCTTCTTCATCGTAAATTAATCCGATCTTTGTCATTTCTTCCTTTTGCTAACCTGGGGCTTAGTTTGTTCATCTGTTAAGTTTTTAACTTTTGCCAAGCCTTTTGAAATTTAAAGACAGTTTCCTTTCTCCAAAGAGAGATGTTGTTATTTACCTATTAAGTGTATTAAGGATAAAAAAATAGAGTAAATATCCACAGTAATTGGGAAGAAGGAAGGAAGGGACAAGGGAAGGAGGCAAGGAAGAAGCAAGAGAAAAAAAGAGAAAAGGCAGGAAAGGAAATGGAAGAAACAAGCTATCGAGTGATTGTCAAGGTTTGGATGGAAGTTAGAGGTCAAAGAGTAAAATGGAGCACCATCCAACATCCTGTAAAAGATAAAAAGTGTAGGTTGATTCGGCCCTGTCTTCCTATGTCCAAAGAGCTCCCCTGGTGGCCCAGACGGTAAAGTGTCTGCCTGCAGTGTGGGAGACCCGGCTTTGATCCCTGGGTTGGGAAGATCCCATGGAGAAGGAAATGGCAACCCACTCCAGTACTCTTGCCTGGAAAATTCCATGGACTGAGAAACCTGATAGGCTACAGTCCATGGGGTTGCAAAGAGTCAGACATGACTGAGCGACTTCACATTCACTTTTTACTTTCCTAAGTCCAAAATGAAAACTGGGGTTAGATTAAATTGTCTTTGATAAAAAAATAAAATGAAAAAGACTCAGTTATAATGGAGCCTTAGAAGCTCTTCAGATAATACTCAGAGTGATGCTTCTTTCTTCTTAAATAGCATGAGGAAAGCAAGAATTTTCTTTTCCCTGTAAATCCTTTCTCTATTGTCTAACCCTCTTCTCAACTTTTTGCTTTTGGCAAAAAATGAGTCATTGGTTGGATAGAGAAGAGCCTTCTAGATTGCCCAGTACCAAATGAAGAAAAAAATCACAATAGGAAAGGTAAAGAGAGTTTCACACCAGTTTCCAGACTCCATGATAGATAGCCTTTGGTAGATAATTATAGGCACATTTCTTTCTGGAAACAAACAATTTACCTAACCTTGTAGATGGTTCAAATGAGAAGCTACCATTTTTGCAGTTATGCTTCTGATACTTTTAACTTTTTATACACACACACAGAAAAATCGAAAAGTATTCAATAATCCATAGCACAAGTACACATGAGAAAAACTAGGCTGATGGGACTGTGCCATCCTAGAGAGAGGTTATGTTAATACAAGGAAAATATGTAGGAGGAAACCTACAGCATCATAAATATCATGACTCTGTACAAATACAAACCAGCCAAGTAGTGGCAAATTCAATGAAATCATAAAAATTAATCCAGGATAAGACCTTGGGAAACAATGAAACCAACTTCATGTTTAATGAAAAATAAACTAACATTTAAACCTGTAAAATGGATGACAAAGGTCAAACTAAACCCAAATATAAAATGACAAGTGATTAACCCATGCTACAGACTTTTGGAAAGTATTAATATATGACTGTCTTTTGATTAAGTTTATCATTATGATCATCAGATATGCAAGCAAATTTATATGGAAATAGTTCAAATTAATCCCAAAACCAGTTGGACAGATTTTCATTGACTACCTTGATTTGCCCAATGGCTGAAAAGATTATGAATTTTTAAATTGTCCATATTAAATGGGTGTTCTTGGCTTTCACTATGCATGAATTATTATGCATATGAGATTATGGAAGCTTTTACATATATTGGCCTATAAAATTCGAATATACATAAGGCAGACACTAAACAAGGAAGGAAGTCTAGCAAAGCTATGCTGCAGCTGGTGAATGCCATAGATAAGACTATTTGCCTTCAAGTTAATTGCAAATAACTTTTATCTGAAATGGAAAAGTGTTGCAGTTTTACATTTACTTAAAATCAGCTGAAATTGTATATGTGGTTGCCATGGACTAGGAAAAAAAGTTAGTGTTTTCATTGAAATGATGTGTGCTAGCCATCTGGAATGGTATGGGCTGATCACAGATATACTGTCCTATGATGTCAGCTTTACTAATTGTGTATCAGAGATTTTCTTAATTACATGCTATGAAGGATTACACAATAAATATCATGGCCATGTTTCTACTTAATTAGTAATATTCAATTTACTGGAAAGGCAATGGCAACCCATTCCAGTACTCTTGCCTGGGAAGCCCCATGGATGGAGGAGCCTGGTGGGCTGCAGTCCATGGGGTCGCAAAGAGTCAGACGCGACTGAACGACTTCACTTTCACTTTTCACTGTCATGCATTGGAGAAGGAAATGGCAACCCACTCCAGTGTTCTTGCCTGGAGAATCCCAGGGACGGGGGAGCCTGGTGGGCTGCCATCTATGGGGTCGCACAGAGCTGGACATGACTGAAGCGACTTAGCAGCAGCAGCAGCAGCAGCAGGGTTGTTTTTGGCTCTTTTTAGGGGTATTTCTGAATGTTTTATTCAGAAAGTTGGCTGAAGGTTATTTTATTCAAATGTCAAAGAACGACTGATGTATTTTATTCTAATAAAATAGAGCTATTTTTTGTGAAGTTATAATCATGTTTCCTAAAGTTTTAACATCAAATACTTTTATATTATCATACGTGAAAGTCGCTTAGATGTTTCCGACTCTTTGCGACCCCATGGACTATTCAGTCCATGGAATTCCCTAGGCTAGAATATTGGAGTGGGTAGCCCTTCCCTTCTCCAGGGGATCCTCCCAACTGAGGGATCAAACCCAGGTCTCCTGCATTGCAGGCGGATTCTTTACCAGCTGAGCCCCAAGAGAAGCTCTAATATTATCATATATGCTATTCTAAAATTTAATAATTAGTGTCTTAAACAATAGTAATATACTTATTTTAATTATTTTTCTGTTTCAAAGATCAGTTAAATATTCATTCTGAATGAGAAGATAGGAAGGTATGCTCTGTACTCAGCTGCCTTCACTGTACAAAGAGAAAAATATGTGATGATTGCATCTGGTAGAGGAAGGCACAGCATAGAGATGCACTGAGCAGACCTGGATCGTTGTTAGCAGGGAAAGAACAGAGAGCACACATTAGGAGAGGAAAATGAGAGAATACAATGGAGAAAGGAAGAAGCAAAGTAAACGCAGAGAGTGGCACAAACAAAGCAAACAGGGCTAGCTTTTTAAAATCAAGGGTCAGTTTTATGACAAAGGAAAACAAATTTCAGTTCTCAGCATTGTGTGCTGGGAAGAACAGGGAGATAAGGAATGCCAAGTGTCCTGGAACTAGCCAGAGCAAGGGGGCAGTGTAAGAAGGTCTTGAGCTCACCACCTACTGCAGACACACCAAAGCTACAATGACACACAGCGCAACCGTCTCTGAGAGTAACTCAAGACTGGCAGACAGGTATTCTACAACCAAAGACATAAGGAAAAGACCAATCTGAGATGCACAGGACGGGCAGAGACGTGGTCTAGTCTGAACCCACACCTCCAGTGTGGCAACTCACAAGTGGGAGAGCTATCCCAACTGTGGAGGTCTCCCCGAGAAACGAGTACTGTGAGCCCCACATCAGGTCCCCAGCCTGGGAAACCCCAGCCTAGAAGCCTGCAGGGCTTCTGCCCAGGACTGGAACACAGTTCTTGAAGGACTCATGCACAAACTCACTCATCCCCAGGCTCAGATCAGAGGCAAAAGCTTATACAGTGCCTGGGCCATATGAGAAGGACTGATGGACTAACTTCAGGGCTTGTGCAGAGGGACAGGGATCTGGGGAAGTTTCTCTGAGGATGGAAGCAATGGGGTCACCAATTTCTTTTACTCTCTTTCCACATAGCTAGCTGGTGTGGCTGATACCATTTCTTTCATTCTCCGTCACCTTAGCTAACACAAAGCAACCCATTCCACCTATCCCCTGAGGACCCACCTTGCACAACTTGCCCACTACAGCTGGCCCCTCCAAAGTAGCTCCCATTTGCTGCATCTGGCAGGCCACCCCAGCTAACACTAATATCTCCCCAAGGCGACTCTCACTCTGGAGGGCCAGCCCTGCCCACTAGGGCCATTGCAGCCATCACAGCTGAGCCATGTCTAGCTAGTCAGTGATGGTTACTAGGATTCTGGCAGCTACTGTGATCCTCACAGCCAGCACGCCTGGAAACTGACTCTGCCTGCCTATGTACCTGCAGTAATCATGGCCCAACCACAGTCAGCAGATGCATGCAGCCCACACAGGAAATACTCCTGAAGCATCTAGCTCTGGTGACCAGGGGACATTGTGCCACAGGACTCCAAGGAACAATTTCTTTTTAAGGCCATTCTTTCAAGACTGGGGATGTAACTGATAAACCTAAACATAAAAACAAACACAGAGAGTTAAGTAAAATGAGAAGACAAGCGAACACATTTCAAATGAAAGAATAAGACAAAACTTAGGAAAATAACTAAATGAAATAGAGAAGCAATTTACCAAATGAAGGGTTTAAAGTAACAGTCATAAAGATACTCACCAAATTCAGGAGAATATTTCATNAAAAAAAAAAAAAAAAAAAAAAGGATGTAACATATACAAAAAAATCAATCAAAGATGAAGAATATGGTAAGTAAAATGAAAAATGCCTTAGAGGGAATCAATAGACTACAGATGTGGAAAAATGAATCAGTGATCCAAAAGATAGAGTAGTAAAAATCATCGAATCATAAGAGAAAAAAAGGAAAAAGAATTTTTAGAAATTAGACTAGTTTAAGAGATCTCTGGAACAACAAGTAAACTGTCATTCATATTAATGGATCACAGAGGGAGGAGAATGGGAAAAAGGTAAAGAAAACTATTCGCAAAAATAGTGGCTGAAAACTTCACTAATCTGATGAAGGAAATAGATATCCAAGTTTAAGATTCAGAATCCCAAATAAAAGGAATCAAAAGAGATCCACTCCAAGACATATTACAATAAAAATGTCAAAAGTAAGAGACAACCTTAAAAGGTAACAGAGAACCTTAAAAGCAGCAAGATAAAAATAACTAGACCATCTGCAGTGATTTTGGAGACCGAAAAAATAAAGTCTGACACTGTTTCCACTGTTTCCCCATCTATTTCCCATGAAGTGATGGGACCAGATGCCATGATCTTCTTTTTTTGAATGTTGAGCTAGCTTTAAGCCAGCTTTTTCACTCTCCTCTTTCACTTTCATCAAGAGGCTCCCTAGTTCCTCTTCACTTTCTGCCATAAGGGTGGTGTCATCTGCATATCTGAGGTTATTGATATTTCTCCTCGCAATCTTGATTCCAGCTTGTGTTTCTTCCAGTCCAGCATTTCTCATGATGTACTCTGCATAGAAGTTAAATAAGCAGGGTGACAATATACAGCCCTGAGGTACTCCTTTTCCTATTTGGAACCAGTTTGTTGTTCCACGTCCAGTTCTAACTGTTGCTTCCTAGCCTCCATACAGATTTCTCAAGAGGCAGGTCAGGTGGTCTGGTATTCCCATCTCTCTCAGAACTTTCCACATGAAATTAAAAGATGCTTACTCCTTGGAAGAAAAGTTATGAACAACTTAGATAGCATATTCAAAAGCAGAGACATTACTTTGCCGACTAAGGTCTGTCTAGTCAAGGCTATGGTTTTTCCAGTAGTCATGTATGGATGTGAGAGTTTGACTGTGAAGAGGGCTGAATGCCGAAAAATTGATGGTTTTGAACTGTGGTGTTGGAGAAGACTCTTGAGAGTCCCTTGGACTGCAAGGAGATCCAACCAGTCCATTCTGAAGGAGATCAATCCTGGGATTTCTTTGGAAGGAATGATGCTGAAGCTGAAACTCCAGTACTTGGGCCACGTCATGAGAAGAGTTGACTTACTGGAAAAGACTTTGATGCTGGGAGGGATTGGGGGCAGGAGAAGAAGGGGATGACAGAGGATGAGATGGCTGGATGACATCACTGACTCAATGGACGTGAGTCTGAGTGAACTCCGGGAATTGGTGATGGACAGGGAGGCCTGGCGTGCTGCAATTCATGGGGTCGCAAAGAGTCGGACACGACTGAGCGACTGAACTGAACTGAACTGAACTGACAGATAGAAGAGCACCTCTAAGACTAGTCGTAGTGTTAATTGCTCAGTTGTGTTCGATTCTTTGTGATCCCATGGACTGTAGTGCACCAGGCTCCTCCATCCATGGGATTCTCCAGGTAAGAGTACTGGAGTAGGTTGCCATTCCCTTTTCCAGAGGATCTCCCCGACCCAGGGACAAAACCCGGGTCTCCTGCATTGCAGATGGACTCTCTACCATCTGAGCTACAGCAGAAATGTTACAGGCCAAAAGGGATATATTTATCCCTTACTATATTTAAAATGTAGAACATTTTTAAATGATATATTTAATATATATTTAAAATGCGGAACATTTCTCACCCATAAACAATGAAATCTTGTCATTTTCAATAATATGAATGGACCTATAGGGCATTATGCTAAGTGAAATAAGTCAGATAGAGAAATACAAACATTGTATGATTTCACTTATATGTGGAATCCAAAAAACAGAACAAATGAATAAACAAAACGAAACAGAAACAGACTCATAGATACAGAGAACAAATTGGTGGTCAACAAAGAGGAGGGAAATAGGGGTTTCACAAAACAGGGAAAGGGATTAAAAGGTTGAAACTTCCCATTAACGAGTAAACATGTCCAACTTTTTGTGACCCCATAGTCTACATATAGCACACCAGGCTTTCCTGTAGTGATCATTTCTTAATGATACAAATGTCAAATCATATGTTGTATACCTGAACCTAATATAGTAATGCAGGTCTATTAAACTTCAATTAAAAATAAAAATAGAATAGAATAAAAAATACTGAAGAAATAACTGTCCTAGAAGAGATACACTGTCTCTGGTTGTAATTTTACTCAAATTTTTGTAATTCTTGAACTAATTTCCAATTCTTCAGACTCTATTTATCATTGCATTATAGTTACTTGTGAGATGACTGACAAAGAGCTGGTCCTCAATAAATATTTTATGGATAAATGAGTAAATGCCAGTGTGAGTGTTAATCACAACTGTAAAGGATCACTTTGTTACACAAAATGTGGTCCTGTGACCAACAGCAACTTTGTTATGCTTGGTAGAAAGTTATGATATCAGACCCTATGACAAACTGACAGAATTAAAATCTATTTTTAACTAGGTCTCATATCTAGTTCCCTGGAGAAGGAAATAGCAACCCACTCCAATATGCTTGCCTGGAAAATCCTGTGGATAGAGAAGCCTGGTAGATTACAGTCCATGGGATCACAGAGTCGGACATGACTGAGCGACATCACTTCACATATCTAGTTAGAGTGAACAAATCTCTAACTAAATGATTTCTATGCATTTTTAATTGAGCTAAAATTGGTATTTACGTAGCATTATATTAGTTTCAGGTCTTCAACATGATAATTCAATCTTTGTACACACTACAAAGTCATCACCATAATATAACTTAAGTGAAGAGGAACTAAAAAGCCTCTTGATGAAAGTGAAAGAGGAGAGTGAAAAAGTTGGCTTAAAGCTCAACATTCAGAAAACGAAGATCATGGCATCCAGTCCCATCACTTCATGGGAAACAGATGGGGAAACAGTGCAAACAGCGTCAGACTTTATTTTTTGAGGCTCCAAGATCACTGCAGATGATGACTGCAGCCATGAAATTAAAAGATGCTTACCCCTTGGAAGAAAAGTAATGATCAACCTAGACAGCATATTCAAAAGCAGAGACATTACTTTGCTGACTAAGGTCCATCTAGTCAAGGCTATGGTTTTTCCAGTGGTCATGTATGGGTGTGAGAGTTTGACTGTGAAGAAGGCTGAGCACCGAAGAATTGATGCTTTTGAACTGTGGTGTTGGAGAAGACTCTTGAGAGTCCCTTGGACTGCAAGGAGATCCAACCAGTCCATTCTGAAGGAGATCAGCCCTGGGATTTCTTTGGAAGGAATGATGCTAAAGCTGAAACTCCAGTACTGTGGCCACCTCATGCGAAGAGTTGACTCATTGGAAAAGACTCTGATGCTGGGAGGGATTGGGGGCAGGAGGAGAAGGGGACGACAGAGGATGAGATGGCTGGATGGCATCACGGACTCGATGGATGTGAGTCTGAGTGAACTCCAGGAGTTGGTGATGGACAGGGAGGCCTAACGTGCTACGATTCATGGGGTCGCAAAGAGTCGGACACAACTGAGCGACTGAACTGAACTGAACATGGACTAGATTTTACATATCATCCAGATTTAGATAGGCAGATTTAAAAGAGTTCATTAAAAATAACAAGCATAAGTTTATGACGTGAACCTCTAAGAGGGTTTAAAGCAACAAATCAAAGTTCGGGAGCTCTAAGAAGTGAAACGGAGAAGGCAATAGCACCCCACTCCAGTACTCTTGCCTGGAAAATCCCATGGACGGAGGAGCCTGGTAGGCTGCAGCCCATGGGGTCGCAAAGAGTCGGACACGACTGAGCGACTTCACTTTCACTTTTCACTTTCATGCATTGGAGAAGGAAATGGCAACCCACTCCAGTGTTCTTGCCTGGAGAGCCCCATTGACAGGGGAGCCTGGTGGGCTGCCGTCTATGGGGTGGCACAGAGTCGGACACGACTGAAGCGACTTAGCAGCAGCAGCAGCAGCAAGAAGTGAAAATTAAATTGTACAAATAATCCTGATGATAAATGAGTGTGTGCTATGTAACAAAAAGGAAAAGCAATACTAAAATGATGTTTGACAAGGAGTTCTCTGGAGTCGAGGTTCTTACAACAACAAGTATAATGCTTAATTTTTAATGGGGAATTTGTATTTACCAGATGTTTTCTATATATCATATACTAGGGTCTTTATATAAATTATTTCTCCTTTATATAATAATTAATATAATTCATGTAATAACTTGCATCTCAAAAAAGCTGTTAAAAACAACTATAACTAAGGTATGAGAAACTGTGACTAAGGTTAAACTATAAAACTAGGGTGAGTGAAAGAGCAAAGAGTAGAAAGGGTAGAAAGGAGAGAAGAGTCCTAGGGAGAGGGCTGAACAACAAAGTACAGGCTCTGGAACTGGAGTGGGTAGGCTGATCCTAGAGATTTACAAAAACAAAAACTCAGGCTTTGAAGGGTATGCTATACAACACCACATAACTACTCTTAATAATATGTTTGGTTTTTAAATTAAAACATAAAGAAAACTTTATAATTAAAAAATATTGAGAAACTGTTTTATCTTTGAAAATTGAAAACTTTATGGGTGAACCTTATTTCAGAAAAACTACTCATCCAATGTACTTAGTAGTACTCCTCTTATACAATAGCAGGCTTAATTAATTAAGCTCTGTTTTAGGCTCTCATTTTCAGCTTTGGACTATGATGATACTTTACATCATTACATAATTGTCATAGAGCTTTGGACAAATTGTATTAATATCCTGTAGGGATTGCCCTTAATTAGCAATAATAATTTATCAAAAGCTTTACTAAGTTGTTAGTCTCATTCCACATTCATATGAAGAAAGAAAAGTATAAAGATATAATAAACATATCATTTTAAAAATAATCACAATTTTTTGTCCATCAAGGACACAAATTAATCAACCTTAAATATTAATGTTTTGAGATAATTTTATTCCATTATAACACTTAGAGTCTACTTTTTGTCCTAGTAAATTTCCATTAATAACAGTAGAGCCTGTTTGATATATATTATTAAACACTGGCAAAGATTCAGGGGTAGCGTTTATGTTGATTTTTTTTTCAAAGGCATCCTTATTTTCATTGACATTGTTTGTATAACTACAACTATGTAGAAATAACCACAGGACATAGGGCAAGAAACAGAGACTGTTTATTTTAAGTACATACTGATTTTTTGGATGTTCCCATTTTATATTCCAATTGGTTGAGTACTCACTGGTACTAAGGCATGCAAGACACCCTATCTGGATGTTCAGAAGCTGTTTAGTTGTAAATTACATTTGTATGAAATATCTTTAAAATTTAGCTTGTATGTGTAGACAAGATTTCATTCAAATGATTTGCAACCTTGACAATACTTCATTGTGTCAAACCTAATTGTTTTATTCTGATTTCTTGGCTTTCTTCACATAAGTTTGATTATATGTTGTATAATTGTTTATACAACATTTCCCTCTCAATGGAAGTTATAATATGTATCCCAATATATTCAGGATAACTGTTGGAGAAAGAAATATTTGGCATTATTTACATATGTAATTTTAGAAAGATGAAATTGGAAAGAAAAAATTTGGTACCTTCTTTAAGTTAGCAAACTAGCTAATGGCTAGATGAAATTAAGACTCAAATTAGTTCAATTCTAATGCAAGTCTCCCTCATGATCTTTATGGCTAGTTTACTCATGAATGCAGAGAGATAACTGCGGTAACTGCAATTTTCCTGTTGCTTTACCAAATACAGAATAAAGGAGAAATTGTTAATTGAAATTGTTAATATTGAAAATATTAAAACATATAAACAATGGTTGTAGGTAAAACACAACTATAACAAAACATCATCAAAGGTATTAAGTGATATGAATTTATTGACATTGATTATTTCTTGAGATAACTCATGTTTTTAGCTAAAGTTTGATTATATAGTAGTTTAATGTTGTTTATATCTGTTTAAATGACTTTGATCATCAGGGTTTTTTCCTTTCATCATAATAGGCTTACTAACTATCCATTGTTACAATCACATATTCTTCAACATTTTTGCCCAGCTATATTACACAGTATAGTGTGCAAAACACCATGCTGCCATTCTTTCAGTTGTGAGAACAAAGAACAACGTGGCAACAGATAAGAATATCATTTAAGTGTTGGTGTGTATTTTGTTCACTACTCCTCAATCCAGTTTTAGAGATTAATTAACTGTGGCCTAATTCACAGTTTCATAGTGACAGACCTGGAATTTTGTAGTTAAGTGATCTACACTTAACTACTAATGATCACTTATCATTTTGCCCATGTTTGAAAATAATTCATGGATTTAGCTAGCTAGAATGGGAATTTTAATGATTTATATAAAAGAACTAATCTAAATTATGAACCCAATTTTCCCATTGATAGTTTAGTTATGATAGTATTCTCTAGAGATTAGTTTCAGTTCAGTTCAGTTCAGTCGCTCAGTTGTGTCCAACTCTTTGTGACCTCATGAATCACAGCACGCCAGGCCTCCCTGTCCATCACCAACTGCATATCTTATACCTACAAGAAAATCATAATTATTTTGTAACAGGGGTTATCTCATGTATTATGGAATTATTAAATTATGTTTATTCAACCTCTTCATACCTTTGTATTTGATTTCCTTCCAAAAGAACTGAGCAATCATCTGATGAATTTAATGAATGAATGAAGTCGATCTGAATTATTACAAAAAAATAAAATGCTTTCCCATAAACTTAGGGAGAGGTTGCTTATTTTATTGATTTACTTTGCATTATGAATTTTCATTTTACTCTGCAGTCTTTTTTCCAAAATAAAAAAAAAGCTACTTAAAATAATGCTTTTAAAAAGTGACCTTTTAATGTCATAGAATGAGTCAGTGGATCTTACTTGTGAGGTTTATGTGGTCAAGTTAATCTTCTGTAGTTAGCCAAATAATTCAAGGAAAACATAGCCATTAAGTCAAGGTTATATTATTTAGGTCTGCACTACTTGTGTCCTTCTACACTATTTACATTCTTTTACAACTTTCCAGCTTTTTCATTCATTTTGCACCTTATGGCTGAGTTTTATAATTATCTTAGTGCAGTCAGTTTAACTGAAAGAAACAAGAGAACATCAACTTAGTCTTCACTAAGATAGATATTATTATCAAAATAGTGCCATTTAATGAAAACTTTCTGGCCAAAGATCAAGCAATAGATTATCAGTGTCTTATCTATTAATATATGTAGTATCCCTACATATTTAAGATTAAAAATAAACCAGACCTTTAAGCACTGACACTTTCTGGATCTTTCAACTAAGCTTTTAAAAGAATTTGTTTGTGATGACTTAATTCACCCAAAATACTTAAAAACTGTAAACTTAAAAACTGATATTCTAGTCTTTTTCTCTCTGAGAATCAGGCTTTTAAAATGCAATAAGATATCTAAAGAAGCATCCTAATTACTCATCCTCTACTTAGAGTAACCCTGGTTGAATGCTGTGACTGTGTCTTTACTGGATTAAGAATCTGTGTACTGTATAGCTAATGGAGTATCTCTAGAGCACAATGTCATGTTGCAGCTTGCAAGGTGCATTTTCATCACTGATACCTAAGTAAATTTGTTTGCTGAAGTAGCAATAGTAGAAGCACCTTACATCCTCTTCACATCACAGGTGAGACTTTTCATACATCTTCACTAAATATATTCTACTCCCCCAAATGTATTATAGAATTATTAGCTGCAATTCAGTTCAGTTCAGTCACTCAGTTGTGTCCAACTCTTTGCGACCCCATGGACTGCAGCATACCAGGCTCCCCTATCCATCAGCCACTCCTGGAGCCTACTCAATCTCATGTCCCTCAAGTCAGTGATGCCACCCAACCATCTCATTTTCTATCATCCCCTTCTCCTTCCATCTTCAATCTTTCCCAGCACAAGTTCTAACAAGGCACCTGGAAACATCCCTCAGTGCAGCAGGTAGATACACTCCTAATCTGTTTGTTGAGGTGGTATAAACTTGGACTCTCTCCATGGCTGTCATCTACAAATATTTGTTACCAATTACTCCAGCAACAAGTATAAAATTGGGGTAGTCAATGTTGTATCTTCTATGGAAATTACTGTGGTTGGTTCATTTCAGTGCAGTTCAGTCGCTCAGTCATGTCCGACTCTTCGCGACCCCATGAATTGCAGCAGGCCAGGCCTCCCCCTGTCGATCACCAACTCCCAGAGTTCACTCAGACTCAACATCCATCAAGTCAGTGATGCCATCCAGCCATCTCATCCTCCGTCGTCCCTTTCTCCTCCTGCCCCCAATCCCTCCCAGCATCAGAGTCTTTTCCAATGAGTCAACTCTGTTGGTTCATTAGGAAGGTTATAAATCTCGATTTCCTCTTGGATTATTTTCACTATGCTTTCCTAAATCGAGTAGCCATAACCACATAGTCAGACAGCTGTAAGATAAGGGTGGGAATCATGCAAATTATGGTACAGCTAATTGAGGTTTAAGAATTACATGGGTGAATAAAAACATGAAATAAATGTTAATGATAACCCAAAGTCATTACCCATAATAGTTCAGTGAACACTTCTTGAGTACTAAATGCCAAGCATTATTTTTAGTGTTTTATATACAAGATCTCATTTAAATATATGATGTCAGAGAACAAGCATGAGCTCACCAACAGAAGAAAGATGGGCTGGAAAATACATGTTTAGTCTATAAGAAACATTTACAGAAGATCATCTCTGGATGATAGAAAATTTTGTGAGGTGAGAGAGCAGAAGGAAGCTTTCAATGACTGGAGTTCCTTTCTGGAAAAAAGGGACCTAAGACAGTAGACTCAGGGTAAACTCAGTCCTGGGTGGATCCACTTGTGCTCCGTACAAAATATCTGTCCCACCATACCAGCATTAGCGACCTGGTCGAGTGCTGGAAAACTGCCACCTCCTGATACAGAACCAAACTTGGTTCCATGCATGTACATGCAGTTAAGCCAATCTATTACACTGGGTTGTGATGAAGGAACGTGTAGCATTTATTGAGGGGCACCAGGACAGAGTCCAGGCAGCTAAGGCTCAAGAGATCTGAATTCCTAGTTGGCTTTCAGGGAAACAGTTTTCACTTTTTTTTGCCACACTGCATGACTTGCCAGATCTTAGTTCCCTCACCAGGGATTGAACCCCAGATCACTGCAGTGAAAGCTCCAAGTCTTAACCACTGGACCACTAGCAAAGTCCCAAGAAGAGGTTTTTAAAGACAGTGTGAAGACAGGGGTTGTGTATGATCAGTGTATGATCAGCTTGTGGACAGGTAATGAGTCAACATCATCAACCTGGTTTCAACTCATCCAAGGCCTACCTAAGCAAATTGTATGGGCAGCGTACAATTAACTTCTTCCACTTGGTAGAGATTTCAGTATCCGCCAAACAGCTCAAAGGATATGGCTCCGAATATTATCTATGGCCCTCGAGAAGGAACTAAAAGTCCCTGACTTTGTTTAATAGCTAAACTATTATTACTCTGTTTTGCTTAACAGTTTTCCTTTCCTTCTCCATTTCCTCCTGCTCCAGTTAAATTTATTCTTTGGAACTTGAGGAAGGCCTAGGAGGCTAAAATTTTTCTATAGACAAGAGGTAGGCGGAGCGAAGGCCCCATAGGGTCCTGCTCTGTTGCATCACCAACAAGCACTCAAGCTTCCCTGCTTGCTAGGTTGCTCAGTCATGTCCCACTCTGCAGCCCCATGGACTGTAGCCCATCAGGCTCCTCAGTCCACGGGATTTTCCAGGCAAGGATACTGGAGTGGGTTGCCATTTCCTCCAGTAGCGGATCTTTCCAGCTCAGGATCAAGGTCAACACAGGTCTTTGGAGTTCTGATAGCCTGCAACTGAAGGAAGTCAGTCTACTGGGCTACAAAAGCATTGGATTAAAGAAGAGATTTAAGGCCAGGAACTAGAAAGGCCAAGTATTTTCTCAAGGTCAAATCCAGGTCATAAGACCAGAGATGAATATTAATGAATCTGGAGAGTAAACCACTACAGATAGCATGGAATAAAGCCTTAACTGAACCCTGGCCCCGTTACCCTGCCTATCTCCCTTCTCCTCTCCCACCGCAATCTCAATTATATTCAGGAAATGCCTGCTTTGTGAAATTGTGGATGAAGAGATCTCTGGGCCCTCTCGGTGGATGGTTTTCAGTCCCATTTCCGAGAACCGCCCTCTAGTACTCCCTCTTCGCTTTCCGTATCTGACCTCAGCTCCTTCCTAGCCACCCAACAGGATAAAAAGAACCCCTGGGAAGAAGAAGCAAAAAAAAAAAAAGGAGGGTGGAGGGGGGGAAGGAGACTAAAGTCGTGTGTTATAGATGCTTTCAGAAAGGTTATTCACGTCATTTCCAGATTCCATGAACAGATGAGCTGCAAGGTATCACTCAAGTTAAAGAGACGGGACCTTTGTTCCTCCCCCGCCCTTCTCCACGCATCAGTGGAAAGGGAGGGAGGAAAAGGAAGAGAGAAGAGAGAGGAGGCGGAAAAGTGAAAGAAGATAGATGAAAAAGGGGTGTTGAAGGAAGGAAGGGACGAGGGCAACAGGAGAGGAGTATCCCGGGTGGTAGAGAGCCCGGGGCGTCCGCCCACCGGCGCTCGGGACCCGCCCCGGCGCTTAGCCAGAGTCCCGCAGCGCTCAGCCAGCTCCGCGGGCCCGAGAGCAGCCGGGACGCGCCGCCCTCCGCCCGGCGGCTGCCGGCGTCCGGCACCGCAGCCCCTGCCCTCCCGCGCGTTCCCCCACCCCCACCCCCACCCGGGCGGCCCGGGATACACCTTTCCTGCTCCGGACGGCTGCGGCAAGCGCTCGGGTGAGTGTGCGGCTCGGCGCTCAGCCCGGGAGAGCGCGCCGTGCCCGCGGCCGGAGCGCAGGTGGGGAAGGGGCGCGGGGGAGCCCCGGGCAGCGGCTGCCCTGGGCGGGAGGGCCGGGAAGCCTTGCGGGGCTGTAGCCGAGTTCCTTTCCTTCAGTTCTTCTGGGGCAAAAGCAGCAGCTCTGGAATTCCAGAATCGCCCTTTCGCACTCGGTGTACAACCTCTGCTCCGCCGGGCTGAAGTTGTGGGAAGCAGGGATGGGCCAAGGCGGAGGAGGTGGTCCAGGCTGGGAGGCGGGGGCCCGGCGCCGTCGCTAGCGTGAGGGGTGGCGGTCCGAGCCGGCGACACCCCACCTCGGGGATAGGCTCCCAGCGTTCCTGCGTTGTGGTGGAGAGAGAAGGGGCTCGGGCCAGAATGCAGCCCTGGAAGGACAGGCGGGAGAATCTTGAATACATCCCTCAGGGGGATCTGGGGGAAACTCTCGGGAAAGGAATTAGAGAGATGTGAAGAGCCGGGCGGGAGTGTAGATGGCTGGGGGTGGGGCGGGGAGCCCCAGTTTTCTACTTGATTTCCCGAGGGTAGGAACCCTCGAGCTAAAAGGGCGGGAGAGAGCTTCCACCTCGCGTTAGGAAAGTGCTGGGCTGCTGTGGGTCCTGCGCGTCGAAGGAAGGCACCTTCTGATTTAGGAGCAAAGGTGAAACGGGGGTTGGAGTGAGGGTTCATCCTCAAGGCTCCTGCCTCTCTGGAAGCTGGGAGAACAGCATTGTGTGCCCGGAAAGTTAAGGATAAATGGAGGAGACGGAGACGAGGAGGAAGAATACAACCAGAGATTAGCATTTTGGGTACCTCAGTGCTGTGTTTGGGTTTTGGGTGATTTCCATTTGCATGAAAGAGGTGGACCCAATAAGGTGGGAACAGAAAATGCGTTTTGGAAGAAACCTTGAGAAGACTTCTTTTGCTGCATGTAAAGTACGGCCCAGGCACCTTGACAGTTGTAAAGCAATGAAGCTGATTTGTTAAGTGAACATTTCAGATGACGTATAAGCAGGAAGCATCACCCTCCCCGCTCCTCAGTTTTTCTGGAATATCTGTGCTGTTATATCGTTGCAGTTTGGTGTGCTGTACCCAAAGCCAGTAAAATGAAGCATATTCAAAATGGTTTTCTCCTGATTCCATTTACATCCAGGTCTTTAAAATTTTGTTTGTTAATCAACAATCTAATGACCCTTAAGTCTGAGCTGCCCCAATGTCTATGTGTTAGATGAGAGAGGTGGACTAGACTCTGAGACTCTGAGCTGGCTTTCACTGAAGAAGTGGGAGTGTCAACAGCCAAAGCAAACCTAAGCAAGGCTCTGTCTTCCCTCTGGGCTTGAAGATGCTGTACCTCCTTGACTTTCGTTTTCTCCTTCAAACACATAAGCGGGTTCAAGTATCATCACTTTGTGTATCCCAGGAGAGTGTCCTTCTTGCTCCCCTCCGCCCCTGCTGATCTGTGACAGGGTCTGGCTTGATAAGGAAAGTATGTATTTGCTGTTTCCAATCTGAAGTTGTGGTCTATGCTTTGGATAGATAGTTCATTAAACTCAGATGTTTGTAGAACAAATATTATACCTACCTGTACTAGCTTTGCTGCTGTTTAGTCGCTAAGTCGTGTGCCACCCTTTTTGCCACTCCAGAGGGTGTAGCCCACCAGGCTCCTCTGTCCATCGGATTTCCCAGGCAAGAATACTGGAGCAGGTTGCCATTTCCTTCCCCAGGGGATCTTCCAGACTCAGGGATTGAATCTGTGTCTCCTTCGCTGCAGGCAGATTCTTTACAGTCCCTGTATTAGCTGAGGAGTTTCCAGATATGAAAAATAACATTTATTTATTTATTTTGTCCAAGGGAATTTTAGCATATTTTCCTACACCTCCTTTGGTCAGTGTGAATCATTTGTCAAGCTTCATCCACTAAGACTTATTACAGAGCTAATGAGCTTAAGGTGAATCAAGGGTTTGTTCTCTCTTAACAATGTATAAAGATCTCTGTTGGAATGAGATTTAATGCTATGCTATGCTAAGTCACTTCAGTTTGCTGTTTCCAAGCTGAAGTTGTGTTCTATGCTTTGGATAGATAGTTCATTAAACTCAGATGTTTGTAGAACAAATATTATATCTCTGTACTAGCTTTGCTGCTGTTTAGTCGATAAGTCGTGTGCCACCCTTTTTGCCACTCCAGAGCGTGTAGCCCACCAGGCTCCCCCGTCCCTGGGATTCTCCAGGCAAGAACGCTGAAGTGGGTTGCCATTGCCTTCTCCAATGCATGAAAGTGAAAAGTGAAAGTGAAGTCGCTCAGTCGTGTCTGACTCTTGGCGACCCCATGGACTGCAGCCCACCAGGCTCCTCCATCCATGGGATTCTCCAGGCAAGAGTACTGGAGTGGGGTGCCATTGCCTTTCAGTTTTTGCCACATTACCTCACAGGCAAATTTTATAGATGACTGGGATTAAGCAATGGTAGCAGGTAGCACTTTTGTAAAGGCAGTGTTTTCATTGTTTTAAATACATAAATATATTACTAAGCTACTTTATAAAGTTTTTAAGCATATTGTTCTTAAAAAGACTTACATAAAGATGCTGATCAAAATAATGCAACATATTCATATTTCTTAAGAAATTAAAAATTTTTTAATTTAAAATTGAGTGCCTGTCTCTTTTCAAAGACTTGTAAATTTATAACTTAATTCTTAATTACAAGTAAGAGGAGTGATAGTTTGAATTTTCTTATCTTTTTCTTATCTAGTCATTGTGGTCCTTTAGAATTTGATTAACTGTTACTGAAATTATTTCAAAGATTTTTGAAAGGTACTTGCTGGGAAAGATTGAGGGCAGGAGGAGAAGGGGACGACAAAGGGTGAGATGGTTGGATGGCATCACTGACTCAATGGACCTGAGTTTGAGTAAGCTCTGGGAGTTGGTGATGGACAGGGAAGCCTAGTGTGCTGCAGTCCATGGAGTTGCGAGGAGTTGGACATATCTGAGTGACTGAGCTGAGCTGAGCTTCTGGTATAATAGTAATACATGGCTGATATAAAACAACATGGACATGATAATATTTGAAAAGCCATGGCAGGATTCTCTTTTTTCAATTTTAGTTTAAGAGGTGAGAAGGATGCTGTGTGAGGCAAAGTAAAGGAGATGTAGTGTGACTTCCTGATTGCTATTAACAGAAAGCACTAATAATCCTTAGGTGACACAGAGCCACAGCTCTGTGCTTGGTATCACAGTCAAATGAGAAACCTCACTCACTTTCCACTCCCTCAGCCTTAAATTAGGCAAGTGAGAGATACTAATTTCTTTTCTAAAAGTGAAGTACACTTGAAGTGCTGTAGGGAAATTTGAACTTGGCATCTGTAACAGAAATTAGTACTTGCACTTGGACAAATATAAAGAGAAATGTTTTAGAGCCCAGGGATGGACATAAATAGGCAAAAATTATATCAATGAGTACATACAAGTTTTAAAAAGGAAGGACAGTATTGACCTGATAATTTCTGCCATTCTCTGGTGGTATTTACGTCTCTCAAAAGTAGTATGTGGTCTGTTAGCCCATGGAATGGATTATCTGTGTTCTTCTCTGTATAATGGGAAATCATTAAGGAATTTCTAGTGGGAAACTTTTACCAGGATCCTCTTACTATTGTGTCAGATATCTCTTGAAAGATAAGAGGGGAGGTAAGGAAGCTGTTAACAGGCTACTAGAATTTCTTAGCCTATTCTTCAGCCAGAGTGATAGCAATGGAAATGATGAGAAGTGGCAGAATTCTGGATGCATTTGGAGGTAAGAGTGACAAGACTTGATGAAAAATTAGATGTGGTTGCTGACAGAAGGAAAGAAACCAAGGCTCATGCTGAGATTTATGACCAGAGTAAGTGGAAGAATGCATTTGTCACCAGCTGATTTGGGAAGATTAAGGAGAAGCAGTTAAGTTTTGAGCAACCTATTAGATATTCTGGGGGCTTCCCCTAGGGGCTCAGACAGTAAAGAATCTGCCTGCAATGCAGAAGACCTGGGTTTGATCCCTGGGTAATGAAGACCCCCTGTATTCACCCACTCCAGTATTCTTGCCTGGAGAATCCCATGGACAAAGGAGCCTGGCATGTTACAGTCTCTGGGGTGGCAAAAACAGTTGGACACGACTGAGAGATGGACACTCACACTTTGATTAGATATCAGGTGCAGGCATCAATGTATAGCTGGTATTTAAAACAACGGGACTTTAAAAAAACCATTTAAGGAGAGAATGTATTTAAAGGATCAGACTGAGAAAAGATCCCTAGAACAGCTCAAAATACGGACACTCAAAAGAATAGCAGCCAGGAAAGGAAACTGAGTTGTAGCAGTCAGTGAAATAGAGGGAAATCTAGAAGGCTATAAGATCTTGGAAGCTGAGAAAAGAATTTCAGCAGGAGGAAGTGATGATTAACTATGTCCAGTGCTATGTAAGAGTTAAATTATATGAGGACAAAGAATTACCTTGGAATTATGCCCTTGATAAGAGTTATTTCAGTTGAAATGATGGTGACAAAAGATTGATTGATAAGGATTGAATAAAGACTGGTGACCTAGTGATTCCAATCCTAGGATATATCTTATGGACATATTTTTACTTTGAACAAATAATATATGTTCAAATGTATTCTTTGAAGCTTTTTATATTAAACAATTAACACTTATAAATGGAAAACAAGCAAAATAAGCCATGTACAAGCATTTGGTGGAATATTACCTAGCTGCTAGAATTATTAAGGCTGCATTCTATATACTAATATGAAAATGTCTTCAAGGTATATCAAGAAAAAGTTATAATGCAATGTGCATGTTGTGTTATCATTTGTTAAAGAACAAAAATGAACCTATTTTTTTGAAAGTGTATGCAGACAGAATGGATTATAGTGTTTACCTACAGGGGGCAGGGGGCGTGAATGGTAGTAGGGAAGAAAGATTAAATCTTGTATAGACGTCAGTACCTTTGAGTTATGTGCACATAGGTTAATTATTTAAAATACTGATTCTATCAGTTCAGTTCAGTTCAGTCGCTCAGTCATGTCCGACTCTTTGCGGCCCCATGAATCGCAGCATGCCAGGCCTCACTCTCCATCACCACCTCCTGGAGTTCACCCAGACTCACATCCATCAAGTCCGTGATGCCATCTAGCCATCTCATCCTCTGTCGTCCCCTTTTCCTCCTGTCCCCAATCCCTCCCAGCATCAGAGTCTTTTCTAGTGAGTCAACTCTTCGCATGAGGTGGCCAAAGTACTGGAGTTTCAGCTTTAGCATCAGTCCTTCCAGAGAACACCCAGGACTGATCTCCTTTAGAATGGACTGGTTGGATCTCCTTGCAGTCCAAGGGACTCTCAAGAGTTTTCTCCAACACCACAGTTCAAAAGCATTAATTCTTCAGCGCTCAGCTTTCTTCACATTCCATACATAAATCTAAAAGATTATTTGTACTTTAAAATACTAGTGGTACAGAAGTAAGAATGGGAAATGAGGAAGTGAATGCTCTGTTTAAAATAAGTCCTTCAAGAAGTGGATTAAAAGTAGCTGGAGCAGACCATGGAGATTTGTTCTTAATATGGGAGCTTTAATGTTGGAATTAGACCAACGAGAATGAACTAGACAGAAATATGTCTGCAGGCTCAGTCGTGTCCAGCTCTTTACAACTCCATAGACTATAGCCCTCCAGGCTCTTCTGTTCATGAGATTCTCCAGGCAAGAATACAGGAGGGGGTGGCCATTCCATTCTCTGGGGGATCTTCCCAACCCAGGAATTGAACTGCGGTCTCCTGCATTGCAAGAGAATTCTTTACTGTCTAATGTTGATTTCTTTAAAAAAAAAAAAAAGGACAACGATGGAAGTAAAACCCCTTAATAATTGGTAGAGGTGAAATTCCAGAAACTAGTCAAGGATGGAAATGGCATAAAAGAACAGGGACTTTTGTGCACAAACCCTCAGATCTGGCTCAGTCCTTTGGTCAGTCTCCTGCATTCCTAAAATTAAGTGCTGCCTGGGACACTGGTATAAAATATTATAATGATGCTACTGTAAAGTCTTAGTTCTCATATAATTTTGACACTCAGCTTCTCATCACATCTTCTTTTTTTTTTTTAACCTGTTTCTTTGAGGGGGCATCCTCTCTAGTTCTTTTTAGCAGGTGGACTTCACCTTGCCACTCTTCTCAAAACTAACACTGTCTCTGTCCCCTTCACTCTTAGGATAATTCTTTCCTGGGGATTCAGAGACTCCCAGAAGTGAAGGTCCCTCACCACTTCTAACTCCTGCAAATTTATCTGCTTACTCGCTTCCCTTCCTCACAGTTGTGTAATCCTGCTGACCTCCCTCTCTGCTCTGGGTCCCACAGCTACCCCATTCCAATCTGAACCTTGCTTCATAAACCATTCCTTTTATCACCTGCCACTTTATCCTCTTCTTGATTTAATGACTTCATCATTTAAGTATATTACTGAGATCATATCATGCCCATACTTAAAATAAGCAAACAGAAACCCCTTGAATGTTCCTGAGTATCTTCTATATTAGTTTCCTATTCACTGCTTCATTACTCAACTGCCTTCTAGAAAAAAATTGCACATAAGTATAAACCTTTGCAATAATTTTTGTCAATAGCAGACTCACTGAACCCATCCATGGGAAAAAGGAATCCTTCCTGAACCTTCTTATTAAATAATTTCATTCAGTTCAGCTCAGTTGCTCAGTCGTGACTGACTCTTTGCGACCCCATGAATTGTACCATGCCAGGCCTCCCTGTCCATCACCAACTCCCGGAGTTCACCCAAATTCATCTCCATCGAGTCGGTGATGCCATCCAGCCATCTCATCCTCTGTTGTCCCCTTCTCCTCCTGCCTGCAATCTTTCCCAGCATCATAGTCTTTTCGAATGAGTCAGCTCTCCACATCAGGTGGCCAAAGTACTGGAAATTCAGCTTGAAACATCAGTCCCTCCAATGAATGCCCAGGACTGATCTCCTTTAGCATGGACTGGTTGGATCTCCTTGTAGTCCAAGGGACTCTCAAGAGTCTTCTCCAACACCACAGTTCAAAAGCATCAATTCTTCTGTGCTTAGCTTTCTTTATAGTCCAACTCTTAAATCCATACATGACTACTGGAAAAACCATAGCCTTGACTAGATGGACTTTTGTCGGCAAAGTAATGTCTCTGCTTTTTATTATGCTGTCTAGGTTGATCATAACTTTCCTTCCAAGGAGTAAGCGTCTTTTAATTTCATGGCTGCAATCACCATCTGCAGTGATTTTGGAGCCCCCCAAAATAGTCAGCCACTGTTTCCACTGTTTCCCCATCTATTTCCCATGAAGTGATGGGACCGGATGCCATGATCTTCGTTTTCTGAATGTTGAGCTTTAAGCTAACTTTTTCACTCTCCTCTTTCACTTTCGTCAAGAGGCTTTTTATCTTCACTTTCTGCTATTAGGGTGGTGTCATCTGCATATCTGAGGTTATTGATATTTCTCCCAGCAATCTTGTTTCCAGCTTGAGTTTCTTCCAGTCCAGCGTTTCTCATGATGTCCTCTGCATAGAAGTTAAATAAGCAGGGTGACAGTACACAGCCTTGACGGACTCCTTTTCCTATTTGGAACCAGTCTGTTGTTCCATGTCCAGTTCTAACTGTTGCTTCCTGACCTGCATACAGGTTTCTCAAGAGGCAGGTCAGATGGTCTGGTATTCCCATCTCTTTCAGAATTTTCCACAGTTTATTGTGATCTAACAGTCAAAAGCTTTGGCATAGTCAATACAACAGAAATAGATGGCTTTCTGGAACTCTCTTGCTTTTTCGATGATCCAGCCGATGTTGGCAATTTGATCTCTGGTTCCTCTGCCTTTTCTAAAAACAGCTTAAACATCTGGAAGTTCACGGTCCACATATTGCTGAAGCCTGGCTTGGAGAGTTTTGAGCATTACTTTACTAGCATGTGAGATAAGTGCAATTGTGAGATAGTTTGAGCATTCTTTGGCATTGAGTTTCTTTGGGATTGGAATGAAAACTGGCCTTTTCCAGTCCTGTGGCCACTGCTGAGTTTATCAAATTTGCTGGCATATTGAGTGCAGCACTTTCACAGCATCATCTTTTAGGATTTGAAATAGTTCAACTGGAATTCTGTCACCTCCACTAGCTTTGTTCGTAGTGATGCTTTCTAAGGCCCACTTGATTTCACATACCAGGGTGTCTGGCTCTAGGTGAGTGATCACACCATCGTGATTATCTGGGTCGTAAAGATCCTTTTTGTACAGTTCTTCTGTGTATTCTTGCCACCTCTTCTTAATATCTTCTGCTTCTGTTAGGTCCATACCCTTTCTGTCCTTTATTGAGCCCATCTTTGCATGAAATGTTCCCTTGGTATCTCTAATGTTCTTGAAGAGATCTCTAGTCTTTCCCACTCTATTGTTTTCCTCTACTTTTTTGCATTGATTGCTGAGGAAGGCTTTCTTATCTCTCCTTAGTATTCTTTGGAACTCTGCATTCAAATGGGTATTTCTTTCCTTTTCTCCTTTGCTTTTCATTTCTATTCTTTTCACAGCTATTTGTAAGGCCTCCTCAGACAGCCATTTTGCTTTTTTGCATTTCTTTTTCTTGGGGATGGTCTTGCTCCCTGTCTCCTGTACAATGTCATGAACCTCCATCCATAGTTCATCAGGCACTCTGTCTATCAGATCTAGTCCCTTAAATCTATTTCTCACTTCCACTGTATAGTCATAAGGGATTTGATTTAGGTTGTACCTGAATGTTCTAGTGGTTTCCCCCAATTTCTTCAATTTAAGTCTGAATTTGGCAATAAGGAGTTCATGATCTGAGCCACAGTGCACTCCCGGTCTTGTTTTTGTTGACTGTATAGAGCTCCTTCATCTTTGGCTGCAAAGAATATAATCAGTCTGATTTCGGTGTTGACCATCTGGTGATGTCCATTGTAGAGTCTTCTCCTGTGTTGTTGGAAGAGGGTGTTTGCTATGACCAGTGCGTTCTCTTGGCAGAACTCTGTTAGCCTTTGCCCTGCTTTATTTTGTACTCCAAGGCCAAATTTGCCTGTTACTCCCAGTGTTTCTTGACTTCCTACTTTTGCATTCCAGTCCCCTATAATGAAAAGAACATCTTTTCGGGGTGTTAGTTCTAGCAGGTCTTGTAGGTCTTGATAGAACTGTTCAACTTCAGCTTCTTCACATTACTGGTTGGGGCATAGACTTGGATTACCGTGATACTGAATGGTTTGCCTTGGAAACGAACAGAGATCATTCTGTCATTTTTGAGATTGCATCCATTAGCTACTCCCAAATAAGATGATGGATCCTAGTTTTTCCAAATGTGAGGATGAATCTCAGTTTCGGTATTGCCCATTAACAGTCATCTTTTCCTGTATCCAAGTCCTAACAATACGTACTACCTTTATGTTTTTTTCTATTCCTTCACACAGTTTCTCCTTTAAATACTTTCTCTTTAAATTGAGTCACATTTTAAATTAATCATTATAAATAAATAAAAATTAAATTCTTATCACTGTTTTAGTGGAAAATCAATGTTATTGCTATCTGTGAGACAAAATGATTTTAAGAAGAACGATGACAAAAAATGATGATGATACTGTTTTAATCAGATGCTTATTGCCAGCTAAAAGCCTTGAACCTGAAGCTCATAAGGGAAATAGCAAAAGTTAAAGACAAATTTTGACCAAATCGAAACTCTTTCAAGGGATTACTCCAAAGGGAATGAAAATTGAAAGGGGAATCAGTTTCTCACTATGGGACACAGTATTATTTAATGCCACGACCTAGTACAAGGAAAGCAGTGTTGAATAGCACCAATGGGACTTGCACTTGGGAAAATTCCCCTCTCTTCTGCATATCCAGCCCAAAGCTCTCCATTAAACTACAGACACTGGAGGTCACTGTATTGACAAAAATTGACCCTTAGGCCCTGTCAACAGGTTCTTAGTTAAATTCATCTTCTTCCTTCCTTAAATATCTGAAAGTAAAAGTGTTAGTTGTTCAGTCGTGCCCGACTCTTTGTGACCCCCAGGATTATAGCCCACCAGGTTTCTCTGTCCATGGAATTCTCCAGGCAAAGATACTGGAGTGGGCTGCCATTTCCTTCTCCACAGGATCTTCGCAACCCAGGGATCAAACCCAGGTCTCCTGCATTGTAGGCATATTGTTTATCATCTGAGCTACGAGGCAAGTCTAAGCCTGTTATATTCCATATCCTGTCAGAAAAATTCAGTTTCTGTTGTTAAAAAAAAAAATGTTTTACTCCATACCCATTCAAATTCAGTCTGATAGGCCTCTTGAATCTGTTTTCCTGATCACCTGTTAACTTGCTTTAACTCAATATGCCTGGCCTGGATTCTTTTAAAACCTTCAACCTCATCTCCCTGGACCTAGCCTTGCCTGCATGAATCATTTGTCCCACATTCTCACAAAATTAATTTTAGAGATTAGTTCTATCCCATGCTTTGGTGACACCACCCCCTTTTCCTTCTGGGAACAAGCCAAGCCATGTACCTCACTTTCCCAAACTTCTTTTTTATTTCTGCTCCTGTTAAGAAATGGCTCACACTTATCTGGCATGTGTGGTTTTCTTCTCTGTTCATCCCTTGGCTCTGAATATCCTTCCTTCTGCCTACCAAATTCTTAGTTATTGTGGTTTTTTAGTCACTAAGTCATGTACGACTCTTTGCAACTGCATGGACTGCAGCACGCCAGGCTTCCCTGTCCTCCAGTATCTCCCAGAGTTTGCTCAAGTTCATATCCAGTGAATTTGTCATGCTATCTAACTAAATTCTTAATCATTTGACCAAAGGCACCTTTATTTGTTTTCCTTTCCAGAGCCTATTCTTAGCCAAAAAAAAAAAAATAACCCACTCTTGTACACTAGTTATAGCCTTTTTGCTTGCTTCCATGCTACCTTCACCATGCTGTTTGTTTTTTCTTTTTTAATTGTTTGACCTCACCACATGGCATTTGGGATGTGTGATCTTAGTTCCCAAGCCAGGAATTGAACCTACCCTCCTTGTAGTGGAAGTGGGGATTCTTAACCACTTAACCACCAGGGATGTCCTCATGCTGCTTCTATTTTATTTATTTATATGTATCTCCTGTCCATTAGACCATTGAGTCCTTGGAAGCAAGAGTTGAGTCTTTTTCATCTGTTTCTCCAGACCAAGTGAATGATAGTACTTGGTACAAAGAGTGTCAAAGGGAAACTTCTTTTACTCCTATTTCCTGGGGTAAGGACACTTGTCAACAAGCTGTGACACTACACTTTTCACAAATACTCTTAGGTGGGAGTTATTTTTTTTTTTAAATCACTTCAAAAACTTCTTTTTCTCTAGTCAGTGGTGGTTCTCTTTATGGCATTTTGCTCTTTCAAACTGTCTCATAAAATTAAAAGGAAAAAAAAAAACCTCAGAGAAGCTTCTTAACATAATCTGCTGTACCCACAATCTCCAAGACAGATGGCTATTTTTCTTATATAATAAAATCTCAAGGGAAGAAAATTGTATAACCTCACTCAATAACCCACTTAAGTATCCTACTACCTTAATTTTTTATGCACTATGGATTGACATTGCTGAAGTCATTTCTCTTTTTAAATGGACAATATGTGGTTACATTTTCAGTCCTTTCATCTATTTTAAGACAATGTCAACTAACATTGAATAAAATTTTCTCAATCAAGTCAAGAGTTATTGATACTCATCCCATCTTTTGCAAATGCTTAACTTTCAGCCTTATCTAAGATACAGTGATCTTTGGCTCCGATTAAATTGGAATCTTTCATCTCTGTGTTATTTATTCATCTTATGAATTAATATATATCAGTTTATTAATATACACGTAATGAGAATGAATGAAATAANATTTGAGATAGATGTTTTATGTAAGTAGAAACCAGTATATATGTTAAAGTCACTCAAGGTTATATGCAAATTCTCTAGCCATAAAAAGCCCTAATTTTACAATTATGTTTTTGTTTATGCCTTACAGTACTTGGCTTTTTGAGGCATTTGTGTTATTTTTAAAAGTATATAAAGTATGATTTTGTTTTCTTCATCATAGCAAGCAAAATTCCTGACTACTTCTGGGCTAAGATCATTTCAGGAAAAGACCAATTTGGCTTAATTTATAAGCAAGGGTGACTTAGTTATGTGGTACAAGTAACAATGTATAGATCAGTTGCATATTTTCATAGTGTCTTATTAAATAGTGCTTGAAATAATGAGTTCCAGATTTGGAAAGTGGTCATTTCAACATTCTGTCTGCATATTATCCAGGGCAGCCACTACAATTCAGTGCTAACAATTCAAAGCATCTTTTAGCTTTTCTTTAGAATCTTGGCAGCTGTGCTTGACAAGGCAAAGACCTTTCAGTCTTTTTAGTCTAGTTGAAAAAAAGCACTGGAACTCTCTATTCTTACCTTTCATAACTAAAGACTAGACCATACAGTTAGGATTTGAGAAAAGGAGCTTGGATTTTTAATTCTCAAAGAACCATCTTGTCTCACATTCATCTGTAGATCTTTCCCCCTGTCACCTGATTAGATTCAATCAGCCATTGTCAACCTGGAAGGTATCAGAGGAGAGAAACTGATATTATTCCCTTCATAGTCATAGTCTTGGAAAGGGCTTTCAAATGAATGGTTAAAATCCTGACAGACTTCATTTTTGTCCTAAATAAGTTTACCAAGATTTAGCTCTAATTTGTGTAAGTTTCCTTTCTATCCATGTCTTCCCAAATATGCCCTTTCACTAAAAGTATTTGCAAGTTTTCACTGAACATCACTGCTACTTCAGGACTGAAGTGGAAAAAAGCTGTAAAGAGTGTTGCACTTTTTAAAAAGTACATAAATGCACTATACCAGTGTAAAATTGTGGAGAGTAAATATGCAGTGACTAACAAAGGTTAAATGAAATCCAGTGTCACGTGCTGGAACGTTTGCTCAGAAAAACATCTGATTTGATGTAAGACACAGATAGGTGGGCTTCATAGTAAAACAATAGGGATGTAAGAGCTTTTGGAGTGAATGAAATTATGGTTAGCATATACAAAGGTGTTATTGAACCTCACTAAATGAAAAGTAGAAATGTCCCGCCCTTCATACAAACAAAGTAAATAATTAACAAAATGGTGCATGCGTGCTTAGTTGCTCAGTTTTGGCAGACTCTTTGTGACCTTATGAACTGAAGCCTGCCAGACTCCTGTGTCCATGGATTTCCCAAGCAGTAATACTGGAGTGGGTTGCCATTTCCTTTTCCAGGGGAATCTTCCCAAAGGAGGGATTGAACCCACGTCTCCTGTATCTCCTGCATTGCTGGCGGATTCTTTATTGTCTGATTGAACTACGCATAATTCCATGAGTACGCTCGTAATAGCTTAAGAACAAACTTTTTGATAGTTTTCACAGCTGTATTCCAGTGTATAAAATCACTGCAGATGGTGACTGCAGCCATGAAATTAAAAGACACTTACTCCTTGGAAGAAAAGTTATGACCAACCTAGATAGTATATTCAAAAGCAGAGACATTACTGTGCTGACTAAGGTCCGTCTAGTCAAGGCTATGGTTTTTC
>SJYQ01096258.1:111149-123857 GCA_006410935.1 Redunca redunca
TGCTGTGTCCAATATTAAAATTATCCTTATGTTCAACATATATATATTCTTTTGTTATTTTATATGATTGATCTATTATTGATTTATAGAGATCCATTAAATCAGCTATTATAATTTTATTTATTGATTCCATGTTGGATAGCCAACATAAGATAATTTGTATATTGTGGTATTTGATTATTGGTTACTTCATGATATATATTCAGCAAATTTTCCAATGTGACATTTATTTTATCTTTTTTAAAACTGAATTCATTTTGTCTTATATTAGCCTTACTATGGAGAAGGCAACGGCAACCCACTCCATTCTCTTGCCTGGCAAATCCCATGGATGGAGGAGCCTGGAAGGCTGCAGTCCACGGGGTCGCTAGAAGTCGGACACAACTGAGCAACTTCACTTTCACTTCTCATTTTCATGCATTGGAGAAGGCAATGGCAACCCACTCCAGCGTTCTTGCCTGGAGAATCCCAGGGATGGGGGAGCCTGGTGGGCTGGCGTCTCTGGGGTCATACAGAGTCGGACACGACTGAAGTAACTTAGCAGCTTAGCAGCAGCAGCCTTACTATACTTCTTTTTATCATCTCATGTGCTGGCAAAGTAATGCTCAAAATTCTCCAAGCCAGGCTTCAACAGTACGTGAATTATGAACTTTCAGATGTTTAAGCTGAATTTAGAAAAGGCAGAGGAACCAGAGATCAAATTGCCAACATCAGCTGGATCATTGAAAAAGCAAGAGAGTTCCAGAAAAACATCTACTTTTGCTTTATTGACTATTCCAAAGCCTTTGACTGTGGATCACAACAAACTGTGGAAAATTCTTCAAGAGTTGGGAATACCAGACCACCTGACCTGTCTCCTGAGAAATCTGTATACAGGTCAAGAAGCAGCAGTTAGAACTGACATGGAACAACAGACTGGTTTCAAATCAGGAAGGGAGTACATCAAGACTGTATATTGTCATCCTGCTTATTTAACTTATATGCACTGTACATTATGCGAAATGCTGGGCTAAATGAAGCACAAACTTGAATCAAGATTGCTGGGAGAAATACCGATAACCTCCGATATGCAGATGACACCACCCATATGGCAGAAAGTGAAGAACTAAAGAGCTTCTTGATGAAAGTGAAAGAGGAGTTAAAAAATTGGCTTAAAATTCAACATTCAGAAAACTAAGATCATGCCATCTGGTGCCATCACTTCATGGCAAATAGATGGGGAAATAATGGAAACAGTGAGAGACTGTTTTGGGGGCCTCCAAAATCACTGCAGATGGTGACTGCAGCCATGAAATTAAAAGACACTTGCTCCTCGGAAGAAAAGTTATGACCAAACTAGATAGCATATTAAAAAGCAGAGACATTACTTTGCTCACAAAGGTCTGTCTAGTCAAAGCTGTGGTTTTTCCAGTAGTCATGTATGGATGGATGTCAGAGTTGGGCTATAAATAAAGCTGAGTGCTGAATAATTAGTGTTTTTGAACTGTGGTATTAGAGAAGACTCTTGAGAGTTCTTGGACAGCAAGGAGATCCAGCCAATCAATCCTAAAGGAAATCAGTCATGAATATTCTTTGGAAGGAATAATGCCGAAGCTGAAACTCCAAAACTTTGGCCAACTGATGCGAAGAACTGACTGATTGGAAAGACACTGATGCTGGGAAAGATTGAAGGCAGGAGGAGAAGGGGACAACAGAGGATGAGATGGTTGGATGGTTGGATGGCATCACCAACACAATGGACATCAGTTTGAGTAGGCTCCAAGAGTTGGTGATGAACAGGGAAGCCTGGCGTGCTGCAGGCTTTGTGACCGTGGGGTCACAAAGAGTTGGACAGGACTGAGTGACTGAACTGAACTGAATGTTTGTTGGCTTGAGTCATTTTACATTTGGAGTTTTCTTTTAAGCAAAGGGCTTCCCTTGTGGCTCAATGCCGGAGACCTTGGTTTGATCCTTGGGTTGGGAAGATCCCTTGGAGAAGGGAAAGGCTACTCATTCCAGTATTCTGTCCTGGAGAATTCATCCGTGGGGTCAGAAAGAGTTGGACACAACTGAGCAACTTTCACTGTAAGCAAAATATTATTAGCTTTTATTTTTACCTGTTCTGGATAGTCAATCTGGATCTTTTTCCTTTTTAATAGCTGGATTTATGTAATGTTTTAATAGCTACTATAAATATCAGGTTTCATTTTACCTGAACTGATTTTCAGTGTTTTCTTGTTTTTTCTTTCTTGTTTTGTCACTCTACTTTGTCATTGTCTTTTGACATTGATTGGTAACTTCTTGTTTTATTTACTCTTTTTGGAATTATAACCAAAGATAGTTGATATCTATCAACTAGAAATTGGTATTAGTCATTCTTTAAATTCCTTATTATTTCCAAGATTGTGTTTTCTGATAGAAAGTGGAGGGGACAGGTAGTCCCCAAAGAAACTTCTTTCATCAAAATGCTGTCTTTCATTTCATTTGGTGTTACTGTCCTTACCACAATAAACTTCAGCAGTGCCCATGGGGTTCCAGGCTTGACCAGATGACATTTCGGGATGTTAGCATGCCTCTCAGGGTGCAAGCAGGCAACAAGTGTAGGAATACTATTTTCCATTCCTGCCCAAACCTTCTTTTGTTGTTATTATTTACATTTACAGTGTGTCTGGTTGTGTCTGCCAACATTATCTTTACTTACTCCCCCATAAACAGTTTCTTTTTTAATATGGCCAAATTAAAATAGTTAAATTTCCATTCTCTATGATTTTGAATCAGATTGAGTTACACTATCTCAAAGAGAAACTCCTGATATTTTGGCCAGGAAGATGTCAGGTATCACTAGTTTCTAACAATATCTCAGTCATTTCCATCTTTGTGATGTGCTTAGTCGCTCAGTGGCTCAGTCATGTCTGACTCTGTGACCCCATGGACTGTAACCATCCAAGCTCCCCTGTCCATGGGAATTCTCCAGGCCAGAATACTGGAATGGGTTGCCATGCCCTCCTCCAGGGGATCTTCCTAACCCAGGGATTGGGTCAGGTCTCCCGCATTGCAGGCAGATTCTTTACAGTGTGAGCCACCAGGAAAGCCTAAGAATACTGGAGCAGGTATCCTGTTCCTTCTCCAGGAGAGTCTTCCCAACCCAGGAATCAAACCAGGGTCTCCTGCATTGCAGCCGGATTCTATACCAACTGAACTACCAGGGAAGCCCATTTCCGTCTTTCAGTTCAGTTCAGTTCAGTCGCTCAGTCGTGTCCAACTCTTTGTGACCCCATGAACTGCAGCACGCCAGGCCTCCCTGTCCATCACCAACTCCTGGAGTTCACCCAAACTCACGTCCGTCGAGTCGGTGATGCCATCCAGCCATCTCATCCTCTGTGGTCCCCTTCTCCTCCTGCCCCCAATCCCTCCCAGCATCAGAGTCTTTTCCATTGAGTCAACTCTTTGCATGGGGTAAACAAAGAATTGGAGTTTCAGCTTTAGCATCAGTCCTTCCAAAGAACACCCAGGATTGGTCTCCTTTAGAATGGACTGGTTGGATCTCCTTGCAGTCCAAGGGACTCTTAAGAGTCTTCTCCAACACCACAGTTCAAAAGCATCAATTCTTCAGTGCTCAGATTTCTTCACAGTCCGACTCTCACATCCATACATGACTACTGGAAAAACCATAGCCTTGACTAGACGGACCTTTGTTGACAAAGTAATGTCTGCTTTTTTGAATATGCTATCTAGATTGGTCATAACTTTTCTTCCAAGAAGTGAGCGTCTTTTAATTTCATGGCTGCAGTCACCATCTGCAGTGATTTTGGAGCGCAAAAATATAAAGTCTGACACACTGTTTCCACTGTTTCCCCATCTATTTCCCATGAAGTGATGGGACTGGATGCCATCATCTTAGTTTTCTGAATGTTGAGCTTTAAGCCCACTTTTTCACTCTCCTCTTTCACTTTCATCAAGAGGCTTTTTAGCTCCTCTTCACTTTCTGCCATAAGGGTGGTGTCATCTGCATATTTGAGGTTACTGATATTTCTCCCGGCAATCTTGATTTCAGCTTGTGCTTTTTCCAGCCCAGCGTTTCTCATGATGTACTCTGCATAAAGTTTAAATAAGCAGGGTGACAATTTCCGTCTTTACTGGTTTATAAATAATTTCAGTATGAACTCAAATGGGTGAAGAATCATATGCAATCAGGTAAATAAATTTCTTGAGTTGTGGCTTTTGACTCAGTTTGTATTCATGTGAAGAAGGATAGAGAGTAACTTTGCACAAGAATTATTAATTTTAAAAAGTACTTTGCCAGATATGTGTATCAGTTCAGTTCAGTTCAGTTCAGTCGCTCAGTCAGGTCCTACTCTTTGCGACCCTATGAATCGCAGCACGCCAGGCCTCCCTGTCCATCACCAACTCCCGGAGTTCACTCAGACTCACGTCCATCGATTCCGTGATGCAATCTAGCCATCTCATCCTCTGTCGTCCCCTTCTCCTCCTGCCCTCAATCCTTCCCAGCATCAAAGTCTTTTCCAATGAGTCAACTCTTTGCATGAGGTGGCCAAAGTACTGGAGCTTCAGCTTTAGCATCATTCCTTCCAAAGAAATCCCAGGGTTGATCTCCTTCAGAATGATATAATGAACTCTTTATCTGGGATAGATCTTCTATCAGCTCTTAGTACTTAGAAAATGTTCAAATTTTCTCTTATTTTTTCCAAAATAATATGATTCTTTTTTTATGTACTTGTTGACCATATACCAGATACTAGTATATAATCCTGATTTCACATAATTCATTAGCTTATTTCTTCTCATAGTTCAGAAAGACTACTCCATACTTTCTTAGACTTTCACTTAGGAAATATTTTGGATTTTATGTGAACTATGGTCATAAACTCTGGAATTATCCAATACTCTAGCTCACTGGCTTCTCTAAATGATGACCTATATATCTTCCCTTGCAGTTCAGTTATTTTCAGGATATTCAATTAAAGTTCTGTCATGCAAAGAAGCATTTCTATAGACAAGTGCTCAAACTACTTGAATGTGATAGTTGGCACAACTGTAAATTGAAATTGAAATTTTCAAAGGGGACAAGGAAAGGCTGTAAGTAAACAAGGAGGAAAGGGAGTTTGATGAATTTTATTTTGTAATAGTGGGAAGTCATTGAAGTATAAAGGACATGACAATGATATTTCAAAAGTCAACAGATAAAAACTGAGGTCTGAAACGTATATAAAAGCAAAGGGAGAAGGTTAATGTTATAATTATAAAAAAGATGCTTTTGAAAATTTGAATGAAAGCATTCCAGTTAGTGATGTTCTGGTAAATATTTAACAGCCAGCTGGAGGAGGGAGAGCAAAATGTCAGATTTGTAGGGCTTGCCAATTTTCATAGTGTAAATACTCTTGACGTGATCAGTTTCAAACTACCAACATGAAGTCACTGAACACAGAATTGGGAATCAATGTGCCCCAAGGCTCTCAGGAGCCAGTGGGTTCCAACTCCAGCATGCTGCTGGTATAGTTTTTGAACATTAAAAAAAATGGTTACCAAGATATATAAGATCTAATTGGTAAAAATAAAGAATACCTTGTGCCTGATGGTATGTACTTTCACACTTAAAGTAGTGAATGAGGGAACCTGGTGTGATTCAAAGTGATTAAGACCATAGGACCAGAAACTCATGGGTTGGATTCTCAACAACATCACTTAATGTGTGATTTTGGTATAATTGTGTACTTTATCTAAGCCTTAGTATATTTATCTGTAAAATTCTGAATAATGAACAACAGAATACATATTGTGATGATTAAAAGACACAATAAATAAGACTGTGTTTGGTATAGAAATAGATAATATTTTTCATCTTTCATATAACTCATTTCCTTCCTTCTGTTGTTATTCATTGGAAATGATTAAAATGAAGTCAGAATTGATATGGTATATTTAGTAAGGACATGACAATGCCTCTAGTGTTGACACACCTATATAGCTACCAGAAAATTGATCTTTTGTAAGAGGAAGAGTTGCTGAGAAATCAGACACCACGGGCAGAATTTGGGAAAACTTAACTACATTTGTTGGCCTTTCTATCTTTGAAGTATCAAAATAAGCACAAAACTTTGAAAAAGCTATTGGGCAGTGACACACAGATAATATTCAGGAGTTGATGTTACTGCTTATCATTTTGTGGCCTCTGTGGTGACAAAAGACACAAGAAATATGGAAGGGGTATTGAGTTGGCCAACCTGTGGAATTTGACACAAAAATACAGTTTGAGAGATAGCAGAAATAAGATGTCATGAGAGTTCACGGAAGAAAATAACTTGTGGCTGTAATAAACAGGGAAGGCTTAAAAGCCTGACATTTAAAAACAATATGGAAGAGGTTTTCCAAATTCAAAAAAAATAGAGTTACCATATGATCCAACAATTGCACTCCTGGGCATATAGCTGAGAAAACTCTGATTTGAAAAGATACATGCACCCCAGTGTTCATAGCAACACTGTTTATAAGAGTCAAGACATGAAAGCAGCCTAAATGTCCATCAACAGGTGAATGGGCACAGATGTGGTACATATACACAGTGGAATATTACTCAGCCATAAAAAATGAATGAAATAGTGCCATTTGCAGCAACATGGATGGACCTAGAGATTATCATACTAAATGAACTAAATCAGACAAAGATAAATACTATGTGATATCACTTACATGTGGAATCTAAAATATAATACCAGAAAAATGAACTTATTTACAGAACAGAAACAGACTTACAGATGTAGAAAATAAAATTATGGTTACCGAAGGGGAAAGAAAGTATAAGTTAGCAGTTTGGGATTACCAAATATGAACTACTGCTGCTGCTGCTGCTGCTAAGTCACTTCAGTCGTGTCCAACTCTGTGCGACCCCATGGACTGCAGCCACCCAGGTTCCTCCATCCATGGGATTTTCTACTATGTATAAAATAAACAATAAGTCCTACAGTATAGCACAGGGAACTATATTCAGTATCTTGTAATAGCCATAGTTGAAAAAATATTTATAAATATCACTTTGCTGTATTGTAACCTAGAGACTAATAAAATATTGTAAATCAACTGTACTTCAGTTTTTAAAATGCTCAAAAATGGTGTTTTCAGGAGTGTGATGAATAGAAATAGGTTTAAGGCATTTTGGGTAAATCTAAAAAAACATGAGCTGACACAAAAGTTTAAGAATTTAGTTCTTTAAAAATGATTAACCTAGTATATTCCCAAAACAACAAAAACCTGGGGTAGGATCAGACGATACACTGCAAAAGTAGCTTTTGGGCATGCTAAGTCGCTTCGGTCTTGTCTGACTTTTTGCGACCCCGTGGACTGTAGCCTGCCAGGCTCCTCTGTCCATGGGATTTCCCAGGCAAAAATACTGGAGGGGGTTGCCATTTCCTTCTCAAGGGTATCTTCTCGAACCAGGGATCAGGTCTGTGTCTCTTATGTCTCCTGCATTGGCAGGCGGGTTCTGTACCACTACCACCACTTGGAAATCCTGCAAAAGTCACTTGTGCTGTGCTATGCTTAGTTGCTCAACAGTGACCAACTCTTTGAGACCCCGTGGACTATAGTCTGCCGGGCTCCTCTGCCTGTGAGGATTCTCCAGACTGGAGTGAGTTGCCATGCCCTCCTTCAGGGGATCTTCCCAACCCAGGGATCGAACTGGGATCTCCTGCATTGCAGGTGGATTCTTTACCAGCTAAGCTATGAGGGAAGCCCCTGGTACCATATTAAAAAGCACTATGAGCTGTCTTTTATTTCCTATATAATTAACATATTTGAAGATGCAAACACTATATTAGCTACTTTATGTTTCTATTAATTCTCAAATCAGCACTAATAATAAAGCATCATCTCATACTATAGAAGAGGAAACTGCTGCCCAATTATACATGGAGGATCTGAGGTTATATAGCTTATTACCAGAGAGACATTGAAAGTTTTTGTTTAAGGAGGTAACATGGTAAGACATGTCCATTCCTACTGTTCTTTAATGTTTGCTGATTAAAATTTTTAACTTACTGTACACTAAAGGTGTTAGTACAATTAGAAACTATTGATTACTACAGATGCAGAATTGTCCTTCTTCAGGGGCTTCCCTGGTAGCTCAGCAGATAAAGAATCTGCCTGCCAGTGTAGGAGACACTGGTTCCATCCCTGGGTCAGGAAGATTCCCTGGAGAAGTAAGTGGAAATCCACTCCATTATTCTTGCCTGGGAAATCTCATGGGCCGAGGACCCTGGTGGACTGCAGTCCATAGAGTCGCAAAGATTCAGACACGACTAAGTACACATGCAAGGCCAGGGATCTAGATAATTATTTCAGGCTTTTAATCCAAGTCTTCACTGAGGCAGAAGTTAACCCATCTACTCGATGCAGTGCATGAATTTTTATTAACCTTCTGTGCAGTCAGAAATCCATGTATCACTTATAGTCAGTCTTCCACAATCAAGATTCCTTTGTATCCATGATTCTTTTGTATCCATGATTCCTTTGTATCCACTGTCCTGCATTTGCAGATTCAACAAAATGTGGATTGTGTGGTATTGTAATTCAAATTCAGCATTTTCTATCGAAAACAATCCATGTATAAGTGGATCTGTGTAATTCAAACTGGAGTTGTTCAAGGGTCAACTGTAATATATAATGTATCATTATGCACAAATAGTTGATAAAGAAGCATCTTTGATAGTGATAATGATTTTCTGAATGGTTGTAAACAGGATTGGAAGCAATAAAAACCTGACAGTTTTTAAAAGTCAGATAGAAGTCCTTACCAGCCCCCTTGCAAAATTGCTGCAGAGAATGGTATGCATTTTAGCTAGCTAACATTATGACTTCTTGCAACTGTACCAGTTGGGAGTGCTACACTTGTTGAATTGCTTAGAGCTCTGACCTTTTGTTATTGTTCTGTATATGAGCTAAGCAGTGCTTTTTGGCATTCTGCAGACTGTTCAGTTTTACAAATGAGATGCACTGCTGGAATGTGCTTTGGCCTCTACTTCCAACAATTCTTTCAGATGCCTGTACTCCAAATGAAATAAAAGAAGTTTAAATTTTAAAAGTTAAAGACAAATGGTAAGATTACCACAGTGTTTAAATATGTGTCAAAATGTTCATCATTCATGGTTTTGCAGATGCTACGTTGGTACTATTGCTCATGTTACTGATGAAGCCATGCTATATAAAGAATAGCTCTGTCAAATTCAGGAGAGTTAGTAGAAAGATATGTCTTGTCAGAAATGAAATTGACAAGTAGAAATTCTGTGGAAACTGTCTTATAACCATCAGAAATGGCACTCTACTTTTGTAGGATCTCAACGAGACACTCTTATTAAAAAGGAAAATGAGTTCTTGTGATTTATTCTTGGTTGCTCTACTGAAGAATTATATAGATGCAATATAGCTGGGAATTTTGTACATATTTGTCTGCTTCATGGTCAAATAGCTCTCAACAGGGAGACCTTGCTAAGATATAAAACAACCCTCTGCGTGAATCAGAGAATCTGTAAAGAACTGAACTAAACATATACATACATGACAAAACTCTCCAGATTTTTTTTTCAGTATTGACACTATTGATACAAAATGTCAGAAAGACCAGAGAGTTTCTGATAGGAACTTTAAAAATAATCCTTGTACAAAGTGATAGGACTGCGGAAAGGTGACAGTGAAGAGTCAAACCCACAGTTCAGCATGGGAAGGTGGCATGTTTCCTAAGTTTCAAGGGGAAATCTAGCTGATGCTGTATTTGAGCCATCCTGCCAGTACCACTCCATGAACAGTCTTCAGGGAAATCCAGAAGCCAAAAGACCTGGGGAGCAGGAGGAACAGTGGAAGAGAGTGACGGAGATCTAAATATCATCCCAGGCCTCCTCTTGATCCATAGGAGACCTGCAGCCCTGTCATGGCCAATAATGGACGTGTAGGTTCTTCCACTGCATGCCTCTTTCAGTCCCCCATTCCCTACCCTTCTATCCCTGTCTCTCTCTTGTGGTGATGTCCTCATTTATGTAACCTACAGACATACCATCTATAGTTCACTTCAGTCACTCAGTCATGTCTGACTCTTTGCAACCCCACGAACCACAGCACGCCAAGCCTCCCCGTCCATCACCATCACCCAGAGTTTCCCCAAACTCATATCCATTGAGTCGGTGATGCCATCTAACCATCTTATCCTCTGTCATCCCCTTCTCCTTTTGCCTTCAATCTTTCCCAACATCAGGGTCTTTTCAAATGAGTCAGCTCTTTGCATTAGGTGGCCAAAGTACTGGAGTTTCAGCTTCAACATCAGTCCTTCCAATGAACACCCAGGACTGATCTCCTTTAGGATGGACTGGTTGGATCTCCTTGTAGTCCAAGGGACTCTCAAGAGTCTTCTCCAGCACCACAGGTCAAAAGCATCAATTCTTCAGTGCTCAGCTTTCTTTATAGTCCAACTCTCACATTCATACATGACCTCTGGAAAAACCATAGCCTTGACTAGATGGACCTTTGTTGACAAAGTAAAGTCTCTGCTTTTTAATATGCTGTCTAGGTTGGTCATAACTTTCCTTCTAAGGAGTAAGCGTCTTTTAGTTTCATGGGTGCAATCACTGTCTGCAGTGATTTTGGAGCCCAGAAAAATAGTCAGCCACTGTTTCCACGTTTCCCCATCTATTTCCCATGAAGTGATAGGACAAGATGCCATGATCTTATTTTTCTGAATGTTGAGCTTTAAGCCCACTTTTTCACTCTCCTCTTTCACTTTCATCAAGAGGCTTTTTAGTTCCTCTTCACTTTCTGCCATAAGGGTGGTGTCATCTGCATATCTGAGGTTATTGATATCCTGGCAATCTTGATTCCAGCTTGTGCTTCTTCTAGCCCAGAGTTTCTCATGATGTACACTGCATGGAAGTTAAATAAGCAGGGTGACAATATACAGCCTTGATGTACTTCTTTTTCCTATTTGGAACCATTCTGTTATTCCATGTCCGGTTTTAACCGTTGCTTCCTGACCTGCATATAGGTTTTTCAAGAGGCTGGTCAGGTGGTCTGGTATTCCCATCTCTTTCAGAATTTTCCACAGTTTATTGTGATCCACAATACCATCTACAAGTCAGACTTATAGCCTATATGAAAGAAGCCTGGATAAGGAAGCATTTACTCTCAGAGCTGTGCAAGTACCCTTTTGAATTTCGCACACTGGGAACATCACTTGACTCACCGTAGACACAGGTGTGAGGGGAGAGTATAATGGAGTGTCTTAGTCAATTTGGACTGCTATAATAAAATACCATGGACAGGCTGTGAGAAATTTATTATCTCAGAGTTCTGGAGGTGGGAGGTCTGAGATCAAAATGCTGACGAATCCAGTGTCTGGTGAGAACCACTTCTCTGTCCATAAATGACCATCTCCTAGTTTTGTGTCCTCACAGGTTGGAAGGAGGTGGGATCTCTTTGGGGCCTCTTTTATAAAGGCAGTAATGCCATTCATGAAGGAACTTCCCCCAAACCCCACTTCCAAGTACCATCACACAGGGGCTGAAAGTAAAAGTCTCTCAGTTGTGTCCGACTTTTGGTGACCCCATGGACTATACAGTCCATGAAATTCTCCAGGCCGGAATACTAGAGTGGGTAGCCTTTCCGTTCCGCAGGGAATCTTCCCTGGATTGAACCCAGGTCTCCCGCATTGCAGGTGGATTCTTTACCAGCTGAGCCACAAGGGTAGCTGAAGAATATTGGAGTGGGTAGCCTATGCCTTCTCCAGGGGATCTTCCTGACCCCTGGGTCTCTTGCATTTGCAGGCAGATTCTTTATCAACTGAGCTATGAGGGAAGCCCAAGGGGCTAGGTTTCAACAATATGAACTTGGAGAGGACATAAAAATTTAGTCTGTAGCGCAGAGTAACTTTGGGATCTTCTCTGTAAGCTCTATAGAAATTTGTCTAGCTTCAAAAACCAGAACCTCGTTGGTAAATTTATAAACTTACTCTTGGGTTCTTATTGCCTTATGTCTTTAGCTTTGGCCTGAAATTCCAAGAAACAGAAAAAAATATCCTTCAACATCCTCTTACGTGTAGAACAACAAAGAGAATTTTCTTTCAGTTTTTTGCTGTTATAAACAGTTCAGTAAATTGTCTCATGTACATACTATATTACTTCATTTAAATTATTTCTTTGTGATAAATATCCAGCAAAAGGGTTGCTGAAGTGTGTGCTCAGTCGTGTTTGACCCCGCGACCCCATGGACTGTAGCCTGCCATGCTCCTCTGTCCATGGGATTTTCCAGGCAAGAGTACTGGAGTGGGTTGCCATTTCCTTCTCCAGAGGATCTTCCCGACACAGGGATGGAACCTGGGTCTCCTGCATTGTAGGCAGACGCTTTACTGTCTGAGCCACTAGGAAAGTCAAGTATTCTAAATGCTGATACAATTAGCATAAGATTTTTTTTTTTTACCCTTGAATATTTTTATGTATAGTGTCAATTATTTTATCTTTTGGCTTATCATTATAGGGTAGTTTTATTTTTTATCTAGTTTGCATGTATGCATCTTCTAAATTCATGAAATGATAAGAGAAGTTTATAAAATTACCTCATGTTAATTAGACTCTCCTTTATTAATTTTTCTTTTTTTTTTCCTTGACATTATCATTATAATGCTGTTCCTTTTAAAAATGTCTTATGCTCTGTTTTACACATTTATGTTCATGATGG
>SJYQ01096258.1:124953-162259 GCA_006410935.1 Redunca redunca
CATATTCAAAAGCAGAGACATTACTTTGCCAACAAAGGTCCATCTAGTCAAGGCTATGGTTTTTCCAGAGGTTATGTATGGATGTGAGAGTTGGACTATAAAGAAAGCTGAGTGCCAAAGAATTGATTCTTTTGAACTGTGGTGTTGGAGAAGACTCTTGAGAGTCCCTTGGACTGCAAGGAGATCCAACCAGTCCATTCTAAAGGAGATCAGCCCTGGGATTTCTTTGGAGGGAATGATGTTGAAGCTGAAACTCCAGTACTTTGGCCACCTCATGTGAAGAGTTGACTCATTGGAAAAAACTCTGATGCTGGGAGGGATTGGGGGCAGGAGGAGAAGGGGACGACAGAGGATGAGATGGCTGGATGGCATCACTGACTTGATGGACGTGAGTCTGAGTGAACTCTGAGAGTTGGTGATGGACAGGGAGGCCTGGCCTGCTGCAATTTATGGGATCACAAAGAGTCGGACACGACTGAGCAACTGAACTAACTAAGGGAATATTTGAGGGAGTGAACATGAATTAAGGATAAAAGTGAGTTAAGAGAAATATTTATGGAAAATGAAAAACACAAAATATCATAAGAGGAAAACAACAGAATTTTAGATTTAACAGATAATAATCATTTGGCAAATCCAATTTTTCTTTTTTATTATTTGGAGAAATGATAATTATCCCTGATGGAATAGCAAATTGGTTTTAGCTCTTATCTCACAAGGTGTCTGAGGCTATTTGAAGTATATTGTTTTATTTTGTTTATTAATTTTGGGGTTTTCTTTATTAACTCTCCCCCTCCTGCCTACACCCGCCACCCCCACCCACGATTCTGGTCAGTCATTCTGAAATCCATGTTCTCCAGATTGCAAGTGCATTTACTCCACATGCCCATTTGTTGTCTTTGGACTTTGTTGCCGTCTATACAGAGATATTTTTATTCATACTTGGAGTTGGCGATGGACAGGGAGGCCTGGCATGCTGTGGTTCATGGGGTCACAAAAAGTTGGACACGACTGAGCAACTGAACTGAACTGAACTGGACTGTATGGATTCAGAATGTATCCTTTTCCTTTCTGGCTTCTGTGCTTTGTGCATCTGCTTCTGAAAGACCTGCTCCTTTCAATTAAGTGTTAAAATGTTAATTTAATCATAGCTGCTGCTTGTGTTGCTCAGGCTGCTTACTGCCAGTGTGAGGGCTCAGTTTGTAGCTACCCATGCAGCGCACCACTTGTACAGCCAGCAGACATGCCTCTGGTTCTAAGTGTTAACAAGAAATCAAACTATATAATAAATAGTGATCTTGGAAAAGTGGTGGATTAGGGGTTATAAGTTCCTTGTTCAGGTCATATATGTGCTAGCTAACAGCCAGATGACATCATTCAAATTAATCAGTCTCTGAATCCCAGTGTGCTTATCAGCATAATGGTGATAAATAATATTTACCTTCCAGGCTTACACAGTCATCTGAGTTAATCAAACAATGTTTTATAAAATTTCAGGATTTTTTTCTTTTTTAAATTGTGAAAGTATGATAACACATTTGCAGGAGTCTTGGAACATACAGAACAAAGTTATAGTTCTACTATAGATTATAGTGGGCTTCCCTGGTAAAGGGAAGTCGGTAAAGGATATGCCTGCAATGCAGGAAACTGCCTGTAGTACACCTGGGTTTGATCCCTGGATCGGGAAGATCTGGAGGATGAATGGCAACCCACTTCAGTATTCTTGCCTGGGAAATCCCATGGACAGAGGAGCCTGGAGAGAAAGTCTACGGGGTCGCAAAAGTCAGACATGACTTAGTGACTAAATCACCACCATGTATTGCAATTATTTTTAAGTAGATAAATTAAGATTAAAGTTTCAAATTGTATAGAAGTGCACATTATTATTTAAAAGATTAATGTAACCATAAGATAATTGTGTTACCGTGTATATGGACTTTGATATTTTTGAACGGGTAGCATGGCATACCATATCATGTATGCTACAGTACCACAACTCGAAGTATCTGTTTAATAACTGAGCCATTTTCTTTTCCCAAATGGATAGCCATAATGTTACCATCTGTGTAAAATATTTTTGTTTATATTAATTTCTAATTCTAGGTTTAGAAATCTCAGTGGTCCCCATTCTACATAACATTTCTTTCAAAATATTTGTTTTTCCAGTGCACTGATTCTTAGTTGTAATAGAAGATGTCAACAGTTTATAAGCCATAGTGGGTTGCCAGTATGAGTTAAAGCAAAGGTATTCGGACTTAAGACCCTCTGATCCATTCATAGTCTAATGAATCCTCTTTTTCAGGACTTGAAGACTTGGAATGCTCAAGGAGTCTCTCCTTTTTCTTTGTTATCCATACTCAGGTTATCTCAACTATTCTTATGACTTAAAAAAAATTACATATAGTTTCCCAGATGTACAGTCCCAGCACTGAATTGTCCGTGACCTCTAAACTAAGATCTCAAATGGCTCTGGCCACATCTTCCTTTGAATGTTTGATCTACACACATCCCACTATCTGTCTACAAAGATGCCTTCTTTGTGTGTCTAATTACCATGTCCCAAATCATGTTCTCGAAGTTCCTCCCATATCTTCCCTGTTTTTCTTATGGTGTCTGTGCGCATGCTAAGTCACTTGAGTCATGTCCAACTCTTGGTGACCCTATTTGCTGTAGCTCACCAGGCTGTCCATGGGGATTCTCCAGTCAAGAATACTGAAGGGATTGCCATGCACTCCACCAGATCTTCCCGACCCAGGGATCGAACCCAGGTCTCATGCATTGCAGGCAGATTCTTTACCATCTGAGCCACCAGGGAAGCCCCTTTCTTATGGTCCATAAACCAAAGGCCAAACTATGAGTGTCATTCTTAACTCCTCTTTTCCCCACTCACCCCTTCTCCAAATCATCAGCAAGTCCTGTCAGTTCTATACTAATATGTATTCCTTATCATACTCTGTAAGATGCTACGTGATTAGATTCCTGGCCACCATTTCAAACTCATCTATGTAATAACGGGCTTTTTCATCTTTCACTCGTCATAGCACAGACCCCTACGAAATTGTATTTATTTATTGATCTATTTATTGTCTCTCCCCCTAGGAAAGGACATTTTCAGTTTTATTCTCAGGTCCATACCTAGAATGCTGCCTGATACATTGGAGACACTCAATAGTACTCATAAATGAATTAAACCATAGTCATAGTATAAATCTGTCAGTAGAAACAGGCTTGGAATTATGGTAACCAGATTGACAGCTACACATGGCCATCAGTGTGTTAAGGTGTGCTTTCATAAACACATTCTTCACCTATGAAACACACTCTTGCATTTGAATACAGAGAGCCCAAAATGTCATGTCGATTCAAAGAAATAAATTCTACCTATTTTCAACTCAAGATAATTCTATAAGGATGAAAGCTCTCAAAACAAGATAAGGAAAAAATTTTTTTGTTTTTATTTGAACTATCCATCTCTCCAAACATCCTTCCCTAACTCCTGAATTTTTATGTTTAAGAACGTATTTTGTATTTCCTCTCAGAGTCAAAAATAATGTTCAAACTTGAAGATACTGATCATAAGAACTATTATTATGCCAAATCACCTCAAATTATGCAGTAGCCAAAGTACATAAAGATATGTCATGGCAATAAATCCATTTTCCTACTCTTCATAGTGTCTTATTTGTCCTTATAGCTTTCCATACTGTAGCATAACAAATGAACTTTCCAGTGTGATTTGCATATCTCTCACCAGAAAAAGAGTTTCAGATCTTAAAGTTGTATTTGATATATTTAAGTGATCTTGAACAATAGTCCTCAGAGTTGTTCTGACCTAACTGATAATGAATTTTATAGTCCACTATAGTGTTCATTTGCCTGGGCCTGCCATAAATTAATTACCAGGAAATGTATGAAATATGCTATTGCAAATCCCTGATTTCTGTCTTCTGAATTCATTTGAATAATTGCTAAAGCATGTCTCATTGTTTGCAGGCCAAATTTGATCTCTTAATCATGGAGCTTGTATCTCCTCCCATGCTTTATATGTTGGTTGGTTGGACCTTCTTTCATCTCACTCCCAAGCCAGAAGAGTCATTCCTTATATATATATATATAAGGCTGAATGGGTCGCCTTATCCTCTCAGTTATGCTTATAAAATATCTCTGGGTCTATTCCCTTTTCTTTAGCACTGTGACCTGTTTGAGAGATTAAGCCTTCTGGCCTCACAGAGGTGTATTGACCTGGCTTCTGACTGCACCACTTCTTCCTCATAAAAGCAGAGAACAGGTAGCTCAGAATCACATCCAGAAAGGCAGTAGGATTGGGGAATGGTTGGTTGTCCAGTTATTATATATTCAATTACAGAGATGCTACTTGAGGTGGGAGATTCTACAAAAAGAGCATACATTGTGATACTGTAAATTGTGATACCACATAGGTAGGGTTTCAGAACCTGTCTTCCTGCACACTGCTATTATCTTGGGCAAGTTCCCCTCTCTGGAACTTAGTTTAACCATATTTAACTTTGAGATAATAATTCACACTTCATAGGATTGCTGTGAAAACTGAATAAGATTCTGTGGGCTAAAAGATATTTCATGACATGTGTTGGATACTCTCCATATGTTAGTTCTCATCTTGCATTCTCCTACCACTTCTAGGCCCCATCGCATGCTACTCTGAACACACCTGCAGAAACCCTGCATGTTTTCTTGGCCCTCTTATATTGAATTCATTTGGGTAGCAAGAATTTCTTTTATTTCCCTCAACCAGGATAAGGGAACCTGAGTGAGACAGTGTTCTATATCAGGAAACCTGTTTTTATGTTTCTGCAATCCTCATTCTAGAACAGCTGGAAACTATTTCTCTTTGTGCAGTTTGCTTATTTTAATATGTATCAATGACTCTCCCTAGGTTATAAGTAAAACTACAGATTTCTTACCCTTCTGTACTTGCATATTTTTAAAAACTCAGCTCTAACACTTATGCCCTTTAGCTGCTTGTATTCCTCATAGTTTATGGTTTTTGCTCCCATTCTGGTTTGATATATCTCTATAAGCATGTGTCCTGTCATATTTGTATTATTTGTATACTGTTTCTCTTACTCACTATTATATAATGTATGGACATGTATACATATAATATATATATACATTATATATATACACACACACATTTGGCCACACCACAGGCTTGAGGGATCTTAGTTCCCAGACCAGAGATCCCACTGGGGCCCTTGCCTGAGGACTGCTAACTGCTGGACGGCCAGGGAAGGCCCAGCTGTTTGTATCTTTATGACTGTGCTAGGTTAGGCACATTTCAGACCTTGGGAAGGTGGCCTTTGGAGGAGATGTCCTGTGTTTCCCCACANCCATAGCTAATTGATGGACAATGGAAGGTGTTATTATCATTGTTTCTACTGTTGCCCTTACCTATTTAAAGAATTTTCTTTTCTTAGATTTTCTTGGTCAAACCATGAATAAAGTGTATAGAATACATTTTGTTTTCTATGTCATAAACAAATACAATTTTTATGTAAACACTATTTTCATATAACCTGAGCACCAAAGATTTTAAAACCTAATCAATTACTCCAGTATGTGTACTTCTCATTTGCATGAAATGAACATTCTGCAGTTGAGATTTCAGAGCTTCCCAGGTGGCTCAGTGGTAAAGAAACTGCCTACAAATGCAGGAGACATGGGTTCGATCCCTGGGTTGGGAAGATCCCCTGGAAGAGGGAATGGCAACTCACTCCAGTATTCTTGCTGGGATAATCCCATGGACAGAGAAACCTGGTGGGCTATAGTCCATGGGGTCACAAAGGGTGGGACATGACTGAGTGACTGAGCATGCATGGAACTGAGATGTCAAAGCCCTATTAAAAAAACTTAGAAAAATGAATCATATTTTAGTCATTTTATTAAATAACTTGGAAAGCAATGAAGCATAATTTCAACAGCCTTCAAAGTAAACTCACCTTTTATTGCCAGTGTTCTTTCATATTGCCTTTTGGTGCCAAGAAATAATTGGGTTGGCCAAAAATTTCATTTGGGTTTTTCCATATGATATTACAAAAGACCTGGACAAACTTTGTGGCCAAACCAATACATCCCTACCATGATAGCCCTGAGAGAAACACCTTACTTTGAGAAGGATGAAGAGATGTAGGAATAATTGGTACCCAACTGAACATGCGTTGGAGGAGAAGGCAATGGCAACCCACTCCAGTGTTCTTGCCCGGAGAATCCCAGGGACGGGGGAGCCTGGTGGGCTGCCATCTCTGGGGTTGCACAGAGTCGGACATGACTGAAGCGACTTAGCAGTAGCAGTTATTATATAATACTTAACCTCAAGACAGCCAGGCCAAAAGGGATCACATGTTCCCAGGGTCTATCTCCTTCTCTCCTAAGGCAACTTAATGAACTCCTGCAGTTTCCTGCACTGGATCTTAATCAATAAAGTGTGAAGGTCAGAGATAGAACATTTTAATATCTAGCAGTTAAGTCTACACTTTATTCACTATGCCAAAGCCTTTGACAGCGTGGATCACAATAAACTGTGGAAAATTCTGAAAGAGATGGGAATTCCAGACCACCTGACCTGCCTCTTGAGAAATCTGTATGCAGGTCAGGAAGCAACAGTTAGAACTGGACATGGAACAACAGACTGGTTCCAGATAGGGAAAGAAGTATGTCAAGGATGTATATTGTCACTGTGCTTATCTAACTTATATGCAGAGTATATCATGAGAAATGCTGGGCTGGATGAAGTACAAGGTGGAATCAAGATTGCCAGGAGAAATATCAATAACCTCAGATATGCAGATGACACCACCCTTATGGCAGAAAGTGAAGAGGAACTAAAAAGCCTCTTGATGAAAGTGAAAGAGGAGAGTGAAAAAGTTGGCTTAAAGCTCAGCATTCAGAAAACAAAGATCATGGCATCTGGTCCCATCACTTCATGGGAAATAGATGGAGAAACAGTGGAAACAGTGTCAGACTTTATTTTGGGGGGCTCCAAAATCACTGCAGATAGTGACTGCAGCCATGAAATTAAAAGACGCTTATTCCTTGTAAGGAAAGTTATGACCCACCTAGACAGCATATTAAAAAGCAGAGACGTTACTTTGCCAACAAAGGTCCATCTAGTCAAGGCTATGATTTTTCCACTAGTCTTGTATAGATGTGAGAGTTGGACTATAAAGAAAGCTGAGTGCCCAAGAATTGATGCTTTTGAACTGTGGTGTTGGAGAAGACTGTTGAAAGTCCCTTGGACTGCAAGGAGATCCAGCCAGTCCATCCTAAAGGAGATCAGTCCTGAATATTCATTGGAAGGACTGATGTTGAAGCTGAAACTCCAATACTTTGGCCACCTCATGCGAAGAGCTGACTCGTTGGAAAAGACTGTGATGCTGGGAAATATTGAAGGCAGGAGGAGAAGGGAACGACAGAGGATGAGATGGTTGGATGGCATCACCAACTCAGTGGACATGAGTCTGAGTAAACTCCGGGAGTTGGTGATGGACAGGGAGGTCTGGTGCGCTGCAGTCTATCGGGTTGCAAAGAGTTGGACACAGCCAAGTGACTGAACTGAACTGAACTGAACTGAAGTCTACTCTGTCGTAGACCTACATGAGAAAGTGTGAAGATTTCTACCTAGGAATGTGAATGGAGAGGTAACTGTACTGTCCCTTTCCATATTTGTGATGTTTTAGAGTATTTACATTATTTTCAGGTCCTTCTGTAAGTTCCAGCTCATCCCTTAAGAAATCCAGTAGGCTGTCATATGTCTCTACATTCTTCAGTTTGTACATGCGAATTTTAAAAACCCTTTGTAAAACCTACTTTGATAAAGTGGGGAACTTGTACTCTCTGACATAGCATGAACTGAGAGTGTCATTTAAGTTTGATTAGTTAAGTATAAAAAATATTAATCTCATACTTAGGGAAAGATAAGAATATTTTTAGGCTTTTTTCATTACTTTAAGAAGAACTTTATAACAAATTCAGTTTCAGTATAAATACAACTCAATTATCTATAACAATGGTAATGGAAAATTGAAATCTACAGATAATCCAAAATTTTATTTTAAAGGAGCACAGTAAAACTTTGTTCCCACTAAGCTTCTTAGTATTGCTCTGAGCTGAGAATTAATTTGTGTAGATTCTTTTTTTATTTGACACTTTCCCTATGGAGGAGGGATTGATCAATAGTAAATTAGACACTAAGTACAGAGCAAGGGAAACAGAGTGAAGTCAGAGACCAAAGGACTTGAATCAGCCACAAGATTCATATTAATACCTGAAATTTAAAATGAATTACATCTTCATTTTGGATTTATAATAGAAATAGACTTTCTAAGAGCTAAATACAAAACATTTTGAGTGTGTGAGTTGTCATTGAAAATATAGGTTAGTACTTTGATTCCACTTTCTGGATCAAACAATACAAATAAGTATTTCATGGTTTATCAACTCTATTTCTTTCCAAGCAACAACAGCAACAAAAACAAACAAAAAAACCACTTTGTTTCCATTCTGGATTTTTCAAATGAGGCTTATCAACAGAAAAACCATTTGCAAATGTGGTCTTGTTTCAAAGGTAGACAAGTAATGTCAACATTCCAAAAAATACTAAAAAGTCAGTAAGATCTGCCCTGTTGCTCTCTTTGGTTTTGCCTCTCCCTTTGCAAAGGCTCACCACTCAGCCTGGCAGTTCAACAGGAAGCTTCCTTACAGCCTCAACAACACTTCCTTCTGCCTATTATAAAGCTTAAATTTTGTTTCCAAATGCTGATGTTTTGGTTGGGTGAAAATTATTTCCAAAAGGATATTCATTTTTCACTTATAATTTTTAGAGGATAAATAATGTTCTGTATTTTTACATACCATGAAGAATCTGAAATGTGGCATTGAGATTGTCAAATGAAGCATATATGTTGGATGTGCCAAAAGAAATTGTCACCTTTCCTAATAAATTAAAATCTTAATCCTCCAAAGTTGGCACAGGGCAAAATCCTGTTCCTAAGAAGGAGGATATGCCTTCATGATTGTACCTGTTACAGTTAGTCTCTTAGGATTTCCTGTTTCCCTAGGGGTGTCTTGATGACATCCCCACTTCCACTCTGGTTTGAGTGGGGCAGAGAAGTGCTGCATCTAGGTTTGCACACTTACCTTCTCTAGCGAAGCATGTAATTACTACTCTGTTGCTTCAAGTAAACCAGCCTCACAGGATACACTGTCATTCTCATGGAGGTAATACACAAGCCCTCCTGTGGAGAAATCATCACTTATTTGAATTGTAAAAATAATGATTGGATCTCACTAATCAAGGTGTATACGATTCATAAATGCTTCAGAGATTACTGATAACCTCAGTTAAAACCTATTATTAATATCAGCCTTAGAAGTGCAAATATGATCTCAGTGAAATAACTAACCACTATTCCTTGTTTAAAATTTTTAACCAAAACCAACCTTTAACCTCACATATCCAATTGTATTCCTCTCATTTAAGCAAACTTATCTTTAGTCTTATTTACAAAATAAATTGAGAACCATCATTTAATTTGGAAATGAATTTTTAATTTTGAAAATTGTTTGGCAGAGCATAAGAAACTACATTCCCTCTGGACATTCAGATTTTAATGTGGGCATAGTCTTCTGTAGTATATTTGTTGCACTAAAATATAATCCTAGAGAGTCTGTGAGCCCCTTAAAATTATGCAAAAACATACGTGACTTTGTATATATCATGTTGGGAGAAAAAGTACAATGGATTTCCTCAGAATTATAGCATAAAGTAAAATCCCTTCATTGTGTGTAAATTCATCTATATATATATATGTTTTTTAGATAATGACAAATACCCATACTCAATGAAGTGCGGTGTGAAGAATACCAGTGAGTCTATCAGCATATGCACATAGATGTATTGTCAGAACAGGAATATTCTTGGCCATAACATAAATGATATATATTTTAATGATATAATTTTATTATATATGCTCTGGCTTATCATCATAAATCTATTAATGTGTGATGATATCTCATATTTACTTATATAAAAATTTTTTATTGAAAAAGTAAATAACTTGAAATTAGTAGCTGCAAAATAGATTTAATAAGATCTGCTTAATGAGCATTTAGTGATATCTCACTAAATTTTGGTTATTTAAAGACAGAAAAATATTTTGAATGTTTAAAAAAATAAATGTGTGAAACTAGAAGAGCTGCTACCATATAAACTTGCTCCAGATAATTTAAGTTGTGAAAAGAAGTTCTTTGGTGAAAGGTGATATGACTTGACAAAAATACTTTGCTGTAGGCTCCTTTTTGAGTCAATGCTAATGGCATATGTATTGAGATTTGAAGTAGAAATGAGTTTTAAATAAATATTACATATAAATAAATATTAGCTACAGTTCCATGAAAAGTACTGTGTCTTTATTTAGTGTAGTATCCTCACAGTCACATTCAAACACTAGTGAATGAATGAAACAATCAGTTACTTCATCAATATTTGTTATAAATCCATAGTTATCCTTCTGGTTCCTGCAAGTAGTAAGAGCAGTGTGTGACCTCCAAAATACTCTTTAGATGTTCTATATATATATTCCTTTCATATATATATATGAAAGGAATTTGCTAACATGGTGGACAAGCATTGTGATACAGAAAAATTTTAACCTAATTGGATGACAAACATTTTGACCTGTAAAATGCATAAGTGATAAAAACAACTAATTTTCATAGTGTCCTTATCAATTAAATGGTATTAAGAAAGTTATTTTAGATATGTGAATAAGGCAAGAGTGAGTGCTTTTAATATCTAAACAGACCAATTCCAAATTATTTAATAGAGAATGTGCTTTGTTAAATTCNNNNGTTAAATTCACAACTGTATCCTTTGTGTTTTTCTCCTTCTTAGTCTTCTCTTTCTACCAACATGAAACAGCTGCATATCAATTCACCTTTTTGCCTATCCACACTTCTTATAGATGTATTTTACTTTATTGACTTATTCTTTGTATTTTGGAACCCTGAAATACCATACTCTTGGATGAGGTTTCAGTTCTTTCAAATACCTGCAATCACCTGTAAAATTAATTTTATCTGGGAAGGATGAATATTCTTTATTTTATACAGCAATGGGACATTGTATGTTGACTTTCTCTTACTAAAACCAAGTATGACATGTTTAGTGAGAATGATAGAGAGATGCTTTACCACAAAAGTCAGCACTTTATAATGGGTCAGATCAATTCCAGTTCCTGTGGATATCTAGGCTGCAAAAATCACAAATCTGAGGTAAGTGAACATGGGATATATGTATGTTTTCAAATTAGTATACTTTATGTTTGGATAAATACCCAGAAGTAGAGTTGCTGAATAATATGGCAGGTCTGTTTTTAATTGTAGGGGAAACTTATATTGTTTTCTATAATGGTTACACCAGTTTACAATCCCAAGAATGCACAAGACTTGTCGTTTCTCTACATCCTTCAACACTTATTATTTCTGTTTTTTATACTATCCATCTAACATGTATTAGGTGATATCTCACTGTGGTTTTGATATGCATTTCTCTAGTGTTAGTGATGTTGAACATCTTTTCATATGCATTTTGGCCACCTGTATGTCTTCTTTGGAAAATGTATGTCCATATCCTCTGTCCACTTTTTAAATTGGATTGTTTAGTTTTTACTAATGATTTGTATGAGTTTTTAAACATATATGGGATTGTTGTCGTTTTTCAGTAGCTAAGTTGTGCCTGACTTTGTGACCCCATGGACTGCAGCATGCCAGGCTTCTCTTCCCTATCTCCTTCCCTATCATATCCTTCCCTATCTCCAGGAGTTTGCTCAAATTCATGTGCATTGAGTCAGTGATGCTACCTAACTATCTCATCCTCTGCTGTCCCCTTCTCCTTCTGCCCTCCACCTTTCCCAGGATCAGGGTCTTCTCCAGTGAGTCGGTCCTGTGTATCAAGTGGCCCAAGTATTGGAACTTCAGCATCAGTCCTTCCAGTGAATATTCAGGATTGATTCCTTTAGGATTGACTGGTTTGATCTCCTCGGGAGATCAAAATTCTCCAAGCCAGGCTTCAACAGTATGTGAACCATGAATGTCCTGATGTTCAAGCTGGATTTAGGAAAGGCAGAGGAACCAGAGATCAAATTGCCAACATCCGTTGGATCATCGAAAAAAACAAGAGAGTTCCTGAAAAACATCTACTCCTGGTTTATTGACTATGTCAAAGCCTTTGACTGTGTGGATCACAACAAACTGTGGAAAATTCTTCAAGAGATAAGAATACCAGACCACCTGACCTGCCTCCTGAGAAATCTGTATGCAGGTGAAGAACACTGGACATGGAACAACAGACAGACTGGTTCCAAATCAGGAACGGAGTACATCAAGGCTGTATGTTGTCACCCTACTTATTTAACTCATATGCAGAGGACATCATGAGAAATGCCGGACTGGATGAAGCACAAGCTGGAATCAAGATTGCCGGGAGAAATGTCAATAATCTCAGATATGCAGATGACCCCACCCTTATGGCAGAAAGTGAAGAACTAAAGAGCCTCTTTAGTGAAAGAAGAGAGGGAAAAAGTTGGCTTAAAATTCAACATTCAGAAAACTAAGATCATGGCATCTGGTCCCATCACTTCGTGGCAAATAGATGGGGAAACAATGGAGAGAGTGAGAGACTATTTTTCTGGGCTCCAAAATCACTGCAGATGGTGACTGCAGCCATGAAATTAAAAGACACTTTCTCCCTGGAAGCAAAGCGATGGCCAACCTAGACAGCATATTAAAAAGCAGAGACATTACTTTGCCAACATAGGTCTAGTTAAAGCTATGGTTTTTCCAGTCATGTATGGATGTGAGAGCTGGACCATAAAGAAAGCAGAACACTGAAGAATTGATGCCTTTGAACTGTGGTGTTGGAGAAGACTCTTGAGAGTCCCTTGGACGGCAAGGAGATTCATCCAGTTCATGCTAAAGGAAATCAGTCCTGAATATTCATTAGAAGGACTGATGCTGAAGCTGAAACTTTGAATACTTGGGTACCTGATGCTGGGAATGATTGAAGGTGGGAAGAAAAGGGGACAACAGAGGATGAGATGGTTGGGTGGCATCACCAACTCAATGGACATGAGTTTGAGCAAGCTCCGGAAGTTGGTGATAGACAAGGAAACCTGGCATACTGGAGTCCATGGGGTCGCAAAGAGTCGGACACGACTGTGCCACTAAACTGAACTGAACTGACCATAGATTTTTGCTTTTCAGTTACCGTGAGGCTTACATATAACAACTTAATTTGAAATATAAATGCATTGTATCATTCATTACTCTTATATTTACTCCTAAAGGGCATGTTCCTGCCTTCAAAAATGTCACTGTTAATATATGAAACAGTTGCATGAACCTATTCTGTGGTTAAGGTAGACTAGAGATAGACTGGGATGTAAATTACTCTGAAGTGTGTGCGCTGAAGTAAATTGCTCTGGTGGGCCCAACACCATTGGGATTACCTGGAAAGTTGTTAGACAGGTAGAACCTTAGCCCCCAACCCAGTCCTGCTATATCAGAATCTGAATTATAACAAGATCTCCAGAAAATTTAGCAAGCAGCACTCTTGAACGTAGTTCTACCATGTGCGTAGTTCTATCAGAGAAACCAGTCCTTTCTTCACTTTGTATTTGTTTAACTGCTATCCAAATCAATGAGTGCTTTAACATGAAGGACTCCCCTCTTTCTCTAACTCCTGTGATTGTTTTCTGCACAGTTAATTTTGTAAGTAAATTATATGCTGTTCTATTGTTTGTACTGATTTCATTGGTATGTGCTGGTAGTACATAAAGTAGCATCATATATATATATATATTTACATTTGATTAGGTTGATTAGTACATATAATAGACATGGCTGTCATATATATATAAAGAAAGTCAAAGTCACTCAGTCCTGTCCAACTGTTTGTGACCCCATGGACTGTACTGTTCATGGAATTCTCCGGGCCAGATTACTGGAGTGGGTAACCTTTCCCTTCTCCAGGAATCGAACCCAGATCTCCTACATTGCATAGACATAGGTTCCATCCCTGGGTTAGAAAGATCCCCTGGAGAAGGGCATGGCAACCCACTCCAGTATTCTTGCCTGGAGAATCCCATGGACAGAGGAGCCTGGGCCACAGTCCATGAGGTCGCAAGGAGCTGGACATTACTGAAGTGATGTGATTTAGCACTCACACCTTATATAAATTTATCCTGATTTTAAAATTCTTTTATAACTAGTGGCTTAATATTACTACCTTGTATAACAGTTCTCATTGGTTTGATAAGCTACTAGGAGATAGATTATATCACTTTATCTTTGAATAACCCTGCATGCTTTGCCCATAATAAGGCACTCAATATTTACCAAATCAAATTTTAGAATTTGATTTCTAATCACACAATGAAAGCATATTAACAAAACTATAATGATCTCAGGAAATGCACTTACATTGCTTTTATGTCCTTGGAGCAACCTGGTATACTGCAGATGGTTCAGCAGTGCTTGATGAACTAAAAAAGCTGCTGAAGATGTGATATCCCACATACAAGCACATGAGAAGCACAGGGTTTCTAGAAACTAGAGTATGTTTGAAACCTGCCATGACTCTGCCTCTCTTTTGTTGCATTTATGTAGGTGTATACCACCAAGCTTTAGCTTATTGCAGTCCGCCTAGCCCTTATTCTGGTGAAAACAACAGATGCTGAATTATGATTAAGATGTGCTCAATTTTCATTTTTTAAATTCCAAGTCTAGTCCTCAATATAACTGAGAAAAAAAATAGATAACTTGCTGTGTGTTTTATTATCTAGAGACCAAAATCATGAATATTTTTAATTCCTTGGCCCATTAATAATCCATTAGAAAGCTGTAGACTCCAAACCCAATAAATAACAAAACAATACAATAACAATAACAATTAACAAAACAATAACAAAAACAGAAAGGTATGAACATTTAATCTTCACTAAAAACGTGGTTCTTAAGGATGCAATCTTTTAGATGTGACCACTTATACAAAGTTATACTTGACATGGAAGACAACTTAGAAAATTTCAAAATGCACTGAATAGATATGGAATTTTGCTTAGAAATCTGTATCATAATTAATCTGAATATGTAATTCTGCATTGATAGTGGTTTAGGTCACATGCTTTTTAAAAGTGAAAATGGAAAAATTTTATGAATTGTGGATAGTTGTGAAATCAACTGTCTAGTCTAGATTGAAACCAATAAGTATAGCTTTTAACTTACTATACCCATTAATAAGTACCAGGGTACTTCCATAGTGTATAAATATATGAGTGCCATTGAAATACTGGGTGGCAGTTTTTGTTGTTTAATTGAGGCATAACATACATTGGATTGTAATTTTGGGAGAATGCTAGGGATTCTTTCATTGTCCTTTCTCTATGAAACTCTGACATCAGGCCACATCTGTATTCAGACATGCCTCCTTCTTTGGCATTCACTTCCCACCCCCATCAGTTATTATTATTTCCTGAATCCAAAGTCATTCTTGGTTACTTTGATAAACTAACCTATTAATTGAATTTTATGTTAACCTTTCCCCTCTTAGCATCACTGTTGTAATAAATACACACAGTGAACTGTCCATATTTTTTTTTCAGTTTTGTTAAGATCCAGGCTTAGAATCAGAGAAGAATATTGAGTTTATCTCTATCAGAGTTCAGCAGTTGTTTACTTGAGTAAGGACATGGCATAATAATTGGAATATTTCAGTGTTGTGCTCAGAAACCTCCGGATTCATAAAAATGTGAGAAGTTGAATAAATAACTGCAGATGAGAGTGCCAGAGTGACTACTTTGACTTACATGTAAAATAGTATCATCAATTCAGAACCCATTGTACCTAAGAAAGGATAAAATTTTGGCTTTTGCTTGTAGGCAAAACATTGAGAACATGTCTTCACTTATTTTACTAAGAATTGGTTTATTAAGAACATTTTTCACTCTTATCACTGTGCATACTATATATGTTTTGAATGAAGCCCAAATAATTACATTTTAAAGTAAAGCTCAAAAAGTTAGGATGAAAATTTTTACTGCTTAGAAATGATATTTTTTTAATCTCCAGTTAGAAGAAAAATCATTTCCTTTATAAAGGGCTAACTTTCCATTAATATAGCAATAGCCATTACTGACTTTAACTTGTATAGGTACACATACCATTTTCTGCCCTTATATAGGGTAATAATATTGAACATGCCTTACAGTCTTTATTATACCAGGTTTAAATTTCTCTTGCTAGTTTAAGGCCATAGAGCTCATACATATTTTAGAAAACACAAAAATAACTCTTTCCTATTGCACTGTGAAAATTAGATGGTGATTTCCTTTCCATAGCTCTTCCAGTTACATAAATTTGTGTTTTCCTTTGTTGATTTTCATTTTTATCTGCTGTATTTTTAGGCACACTTTGAATTTTTTTTCCTCTGAATTATTTTTAGATGAATGCTCTAGAAATTACATCCTTAACTTTTCACATACTTCTTGAAGTTAATGTAGTATCTTTGAACATAAAACATCAAAGCCATGTAACCATATTGGTTCATTTACTCCTCCATCCCTTATGTGTTTCATATATATTACATTTATATATGTTATAAACCCCACAATTCATTGCTATAATTTCTTTTAATCAAATATTATATTTTAAATAAATTAGGAAAGGAAGGAAGGGCTAGCTTCTTACATTTACCAGCATATTTACCGTTTCTGATATGCTTTATTCCTTCCTAGAGGTTAAAGGTATCATTAAGACTTCCCTGGTGGCTCAGGAGGTGAAGCATCTGCCTACAATGTGGGAGACCCGAGTTCAGTCCCTGAGTGGGGAAGATCCTCTGGAGAAGGAAATGGCAACCCACTCCAGCATTCTTGTCTGGAAATTCCCATGGATGGAGGAGCCTGGTAGACTACAGTCCATGGGGTCAACAAAAAGTCAGACACAACTGAGCAACTTCACTTTACCATTTGCCAGAAGAATGTCCTATAGCATTTTTCTGTAGTACTTGTTTACTTACAATGAATTTTATTGGTTTTCTTTTATCTGAAAATGTCTTTAACTTGACTTTGTTCTTTAAGAATATTTTCAATGGATAAAACATTCTGGGTCTTCATACCACCAGTCACAGGCAATTTTGAAATCCAAACAAGCAAGCTCCGTTTCTTTTCAGTGCTGGGGGATGGTCCTTTGTGATACAGAGCAGCACCCTTTGGAATCAAGGTGCCATCCGCTGAGTAATCCTTCGTTTGTGAAGGTGTGTATTTGCAGCTGAGTAGTGTTATCATCCTGTATCTTGCCTATAGAGTTTTGGAAGTCCGATAGCCTTCCTTTATTTTTTACATTTTGTACTCTCTCTGTTGTTTTAAAATTCAAAATGATAGTGTTTCTGCTGGTATAAAATTTTCAAGGATGTTATGGTTGACGCTAGTGGTAAAGAACCCTCCTTCAGGAGACTTAAGAGACGCACATTGGATCCCAGGGTCTGGAAGATTCCCTGGAGGAGGGCATGGCAACCCACTCCAGTATTCTTGCCTGGAGAATCCCATGGACAAAGGAACTTTGTGGGCTAGATTCCATAGGGTCACTAAAGAGTAGGACATGACCAAAGCAACTTAGCATGCATATGGATCTCCTATGTGTCACACAAATTCACTGCATAAGACAAGAGGCTCCTCCACATATCTTACCTAGAAACCATCACTTCAAAGGTAATCTCCTCTCTTCTTGCTTTCATTATCTGTGATGTAAACTGAATCACTGAAATTGTTACTCTTTCATATATCATATGTCAGCTTTTTCTGACTTCTCTACATGTAATCTTCCTCTAACTTTATCTTCTGCTGATATGGCTAAAGGGATTCCCAAGTGGCTCAATGGTAAAGAATCTGCTTGCCAGTGCAGGAGACAAGGGACATGAGTTCAATCCCTGGGTCAGGAAGATCCCCAGGAGGAGAAAATGGCAACCCACTCCAGTATTCTTACTGAAAAAAATCCCATGGACAGAGAAGCCTGACGGGCTACAGTCAGTGGAATTGCAAAGAGTTAGACATGATTAAGCATGCACATGTACATGAAAGGCTGAAAGGATCTGAATCATACACAGTCTTTTTGAAGAACCTTTTACGTGAATGAATTGCATGACCTTTAAATCTTTTTGGAAGCATTAGCAAAAGATTGTCTAGCTACACCCCTACCTGTTTTCTTTTTACTATAACACATTTTCCTGACAGTGAATGTCTTAATTTTAGTGTCTGTTGCAATCTGGATGGATGGAGAGTGTCCTAAGTCATCAAATCCTGATCCATTTTGTATAATAGTTTGTCATTGTTGTGTGTCTGTTCTCTCACATTTTACTCTAAGAAGCAAAAAGAAATCAGGCCACAGCTTCAGTCATTTGACTGGAAATCTTCTCAACTAAATATCTGAGTTGATTACTTACAAGTTCTATTCTCTATATAACTGCAGAGCACAATTCTACTTAAGTTTTCTGCCACTGTAATCCCCTTTTTGTCCAGCTTCCAATAACATGTTGCTTATTTCCTTCTGAGTCTTAGCAAGGTGATTAACATCCATATTTTTGCTAATCAGCTGTCAAGGTAATATAGACACTTCCTGAAAATTTTTCCAGGCTTAATCCATTGCCCAAATCCAAGGTCACTTCTATATTTTAAGGATTTATTACAGCACTGCTGCACTTGCAGTACCAAAATCTGTATTAGATTTCTATGGCTTGTGTAAATAATGACTACAAGCCTAGTGAGTTAAACAATTCAAATTTGTCTTACAGTTCTGGACATTAGAAGTCCAAAATGGTTCTCAGTGACATAAAACAGAGGTGTTAGCAAAACTGCATTCCTTTCTGGAGCCCCCTCCCATCTTTTTATTTATTTATTTATTTATTTTAATTGGATGCTAATTACTTGACAATATTGTGGTGGTTTTTGCCATACATTCACATGAATCAGCCATGGGTGTACATGTGTTCCCCATCTGAACTTCCCTCCCAACTCCCTCCCCATCCCATCCCTCAGGTTCATCCCAGTACCTGACAAAGAATTAATATCAAAATATACATGCAACCCCATCTTTTTTCCCCTTTTTCTTAGTGTCTTGAAACCATCTGATTTTCTTTGGCTCATGGCCCTTTTCTGTTTTCAAAGCCAGCCATGGCTGGTCTAGTCTTTCTCATATTGCATCATCTGAAACTGACTTTACTGGTTCCTTCTTCCACATTTTAGGACCCTGTGACTACATTGGACCCATCCATATAATGCAGAAAAATTTTCATTTTTTAAGGTCAGATGACTAGTGACTTTACTTCTGTATGGTACCATAATTCCCTTTTGTCATGTAGCTTAAGCATATTCATAGTTTCCAAAGATTGGGGTATGAACATTCTTGGGAGGCCATTATCCAGCTATGAGAATAGTCTCTGCAGTCTGTTCCTTGTTGGTTTCTTAAATTCCTAAAACTCAGTGTCTTCATACATAAAATGGGAGAATAAAAGTAGTTTCTTTAAGGATGTTTTAAAGATTAAATGAGATAATGAGCTTAAAGTGTTTAACACAGTACTTAGTACAAAATAAGAACTCAGGAAATATTAGCATCTACAGTTACTAATATTTTAGAAGGAACTAAAGGAGATAGAATGAATAAATTTACAGTATATAAAGATTCATATTTTTCATCCTAAAATATGTCATTCCCCAATTGTAATGGAAGACTATTTCATTTTTAGGTTTTAGGTTGTTCCAAAAAGACTTTGACATTTCTAAAACATAAAAGATATAATGTTATCATTTAAAGTAGAGAAAATTATCTTTTTTCCTCCAAAATAGTTCAAGTTTTTTATTGAGTAGAAGGTGAAAAAAGTCACATATATCTGGGTTTGAGATGCTACAAGGAAAATGTTAGTTTAAAATTTCTTCAAAAATGAGGCTGTCTTGTTTAATAATCCATACTACAGCAATATTGGTTGTTTTCTTATTTCCTTTAAATGAGCCCATGTCTGATGTTTGACAATTACCATTTGATTATTTAATAAATGGAAACCTATTGTGCTGAGTAATTGCCAGCCTGCTGAGTCTGATAAGTGAATTTCTGATATGAAAATGAGATTAATAATTTAACTGTGATTTAGACATTATGAGCTTTGGATTTAGATCACATGTCTTATACCAGGGACCTCTGTTAAAAACAGAACTTGGGTTTCATTGAAATGATACAATAGTTTAAAATCTCAACATTTCCTTGTATCAAATTATCAAAAGACAATTATGACAAAGATGATCTTGTGATTTTAATGGTAGGTTTAGAATATATGTAGTCTCAAGTTTAGGAAAGGACCACCTAAGACCCTGTACACACCTTAATCTTGTCAGCGACCCCACCCTTTTTAAACTTTGCAGAAGTAATAAGGATTGTTACTGCTTTGATCCTTATCACATAAACCTGGCTGACTATATTCAGTTCAGTTCAGTCTCTCAGTTGTGCCTGACTCTGTGCGACCCCATGAATCGCAGCACTCCAGGCTTCCCTGTCCATCACCAACTCCCGGAGTTCACTCAGACTCACGTCCATCAAGTCAGTGATGCCATCCAGCCATCTCATCCTCTGTCATCCCCTTCTCCTCCTGCCCCCAATCCCTCTCAGCATCAGAGTCTTTTCCAATGAGTCAATTCTTCGCATGAGGTGGCCAAAGTACTGGAGTTTCAGCATTAGCATCATTCCCTCCAAAGAAATTCCAGGGCTGATCTCCTTCAGAATGGACTGGTTGGATCTCCTTGCAGTCCAGGGGACTCTCAGGAGTCTTCTCCAACACCACAGCCTGACTATATAACCTCTCCCTATTCACTGTGGGGGGCGGTGCACAGTTCTTGAGTGTCTAGCCTACTGTGTTCCCCCTTTACCAGGCAAAGTAATAAAATCACTCTTTCTTTCTCCGCCATTAAAAAAAGAGAATATTTAGTTCGTACATTTTATGAACCCTATATCCTGAACTGTCAGGCAGAGACCCAGCTAATATAATGTAGTCATATATAACACCCAGTATGCTCCTTTTAAAGAGTTTGTGTTATCTGATCAATAATGCAAAACCTGTCTTAGCTGATGAGGAGTTTGGTCTCCGTGACAACTCAGAAGCAAAAATAATTAAATATGATACTTAGTATATTAACACAGTTAAATAAGATTTATTCCTAATTTTAAATATATACTTTAAAAACAACCTCAGACATATTCCTGAGGGCAAATAATTGATTAAAATTTGCAATCTTCATAAAACTCATTTCTACTTAGATCCATTTTGGATCCTCTTCAGTTCAGTTCCGTTCAGTTGCTCACTCCTGACCGACTCTTTACAACCCATGGACCGTAGCATGCCAGGCCTCCCTGTCCCATCTCCTGGAGTTTACTCAAACACATGTCCATTGAGTCAGTGATGCATTCCAACCATCTCATCCTCTGTGGTCCCCTTCTCCACCTACCTTCAATCTTTCCCAGCATCAGGATCTTTTCAAATGAGTCAGTTCTTCACATCAGGTGGCCAAAGTATTGGAGTTTCAGCTTCAACATCAGTCCTTCGAATGAACACTCAGAACTGATCTCCTTTAGGATGGACTGGTTGGATCTCCTTGCAGTCCAAGGGACTCCTAAGAGTCTTCTCCAACAACACAGTTCAAAACCATCAATTCTTCCATGCTCAGCTTTCTTCATGTTTCAACTCTCACATACATACATGACTACTGGAAAAACTATAGCCTTGACATGACGGACCTTTGTTGGCAGAGTAATGTCTCTGCTTTTGAATATCCTATCTAGGTTGGTCATAACTTTCCTTCCAAGGAGTAAGCACCTTTTAATTTCATGGCTGCAGTCACCATCTGCAGTGATTTTGGAGCCCCCCAAAATAAAGTCTGTCACTGTTTCCACTGTTTCCCCATCTATTTCCCATGGAGTGATAGGACCAGATGCCATGATCTAAGTTTTCTGAATGTTGAGTTTTAAGCCAACTTTTTCACTCTCCTCTTTCACTTTCATCAAGAGGTTGTTAGTTCTGTTTTGTTTTCTGCCATAAGGGTGGTGTCATCTGCATATCTGAGGTTATTGATATTTCTCCTGGCATTCTTGATTCCAGCTTGTCTTTCATCCAGTCTAGCATTTCTCATGCTGTACTCTGCAATAAGTTAAATAAGCAGGGTGAGAATATACAGCCTTGACATACTCTTTTCCATATTTGGAACCAGTCTGTTGTTCCATGCCCAGTTCTAACTGTTGCTTCCTGACCTGCATACAGATTTATCAAGAGACAGGCAGGTGGTCTGGTATGCCCCTCTCCTTAAGAATTTTCCACAGTTTGTTGTGATCCACACTGTCAAAGGCTTGGACATAGTCAATAAAACACAAGTAAATATTTTTCTGGAACTCTCTTGTTTTCTTGATGATCCAGCAGATGTTGGCAATTTGATCTCTGGTTCCTCTGTCTTTTCGAAAACCAGCTTGAACATCAGGAAGTTCACGGTTCACATATTGCTGAAGTCTGGCTTGGAAAATTTTGAGCATTACCTTACTGCCGTGTGAGATGAGTGCAGTTGTGTGGTAGTTTGAGCATTCTTAGCATTGCCTTTCTTGGGGATTGGAATGAAAACTGACCTTTTCCAGTCCTGTGGCCACTGCAACAGTTTTCCAAATTTGCTGGCATATTGAGTGCAACACTTTCACAGCATCATCTTTTAAGATCTGAAATAGCTCAACTGGAATTCCATCACCTCCACTAGCTTTATTCGTAGTGATGCTTCCTAAGTCTCACTTGACTTCACATCCCAGGATGTCTGGCTCTAGGTGAGTGATCACACTATCATGATTATCTTGGTCGTGAAGATCTTTTTTGTACAGTGCTTCTGTGTTTTCTTGCCACCTCTTCTTTATATCTTCTGCTTCTGTTAGATCCATACCATTTCTGTCCTTTATCGAGCCCATCTTTGCATGAAATGTTCCTTGGTATCTCTAATTTTCTTGAAGAGATCACTAGTCTTTCCCATTCTATTTTTTTCCTCTATTTATTTGCACTGATCACTGAGGAAAGCTTTCTTATCTCTCCTTGCTGTTCTTGGGAACTCTGCATTCAAATGGGTGTAATTTCCTTTTCTCCTTTGCATTTCACTTCTCTTCTTTTCTCAGGTATTTGTAAGGTCTCCTCAGTCAGCCATTTTGCTTTTTTGCATTTCTTTTTCTTGGGGATGGTCTTGATCACTGTCTCCTCTACAATGTCATGAACCTCTGTCCATAGTTCATCAGGCACTCTGTCTATCAGATCTAGTCCCTTAAATCTATTTCTCACTTCTACTGTATAATCGTAAGGGATTTGATTTAGGTCATACCTAAATGGTCTAATGGTTTTCCCTACTTTCTTCAATTTCAGTCTGAATTTGGCAATAAGGAGTTCGTGATCTGAGCCATAGTCAGCTCCCAGTCTTGTTTTTGCTGACTGTATAGAGCTTCTCCATCTTTGCCTGCAAAGAATATAATCAATCTGATTTCGGTGTTGGCCATCTGGTGATGTCCATGTGTAGAGTCCTCTCTTATGTTTTTGGAAGTGGGTGTTTGCTATGACCAGTGCATTCTCTTGGCAAAACTCTATTAGCCTTTGCCCTGCTTCATTCTGTACTCCAAAGCCAAATTTGCCTGTTACTCCAGGTGTTTCTTGACTTCCTACTTTTGCATTCCAGTCTCCTATAATGAAAAGGACATCTTTTTTGGGTGTTAGTTCTAAAAGGTCTTGTAGGTCTTCTTAGCAATCCTTTAAAGAAACAAGTATAGATAATTTTAGAGGTTGCAGTTTTCCAGAAGTTAATAAGTAACTGGAAGAGAAGAGACAAATCTTTATAGGACTCTAAATTGTATATGTAGGTAACTACCCCATCCAGGAGGTGAGGCTTAGTCTCCAACCCCTTCTGTTGAGTGGGGGCTGGATTTAGAATACAATATCAAAAAGGAAAAATAGTAACTTCACAGTGGACACACTTGGAAAGACTATTTAGCTAAGTGGTTAAAATTAATATTACCAGAAGTATGATTTGATGTTGCTGTTTAGTCGCTCAGTCATGTCCGACTCTTTGTGACCCATGGACCACAGCATGCCAGGTCTCCTTGTCCCTCACTATCTCCTGGAGACTGCCCAAACTCATGTCCATTGAATTGGTGATGCCATCCAACCATCTTGTCCTTTGTTGTCACCTTCTCCTCCTGCCTTCAATCTTTCCCAGCATCAGGGTATTTTCTAATGAGTCTGCACTTCGTATCAGGTGGCCAAAGTATTGGAGCTTCAGCTTCAGCATCAGTCCTTCCAATGAATATTCAGGATTGGTTTCCTTTAGGATTGACTGGTTTGATCTCCTTGCAGTCCAAGGGACTCTCAAGAGTCTTCTCCAACCCAACAGTTCGAAAGCATGAATTTTTTGATGCTCAGCCTTCTTCATGGTCAACTCTCACATCCATACATTACTAGTAGAAAAACCATAATAGGTATCATATACCCTCTGAAAAGATGAATACATGATATGATATGAGAAGAGCACTTCTCACTATTCCTAATTACTGCAAAATGAACTTTTTTTTTTAAAGTTCTCACATACTAGTGCCAGTGTTAGGACTAAGCTGAGTTCCTACTGAAAGTATTCCCCCCACTATACCTCAACACAATTATTTCTTAATGCCCAGGGGAAAAATGTGCATTCAACTTATTAAAATTACAATTTAAATCAGCTCTTAAATTTGCAAAAGGAAATTCTGATAAACGCACTTATAATTCTAATATTTTTGTTAAAATGAAAAAATGCAATTTTTCCTTATTCTTTAATCAATGCTCAATTGACTTGTAAGTTTGACAGATTAATTTCCCCTAAATATTTGGCATCACTTATAAATCTGATTAATTCAGTTTCCTTAGACATTTTAGATTGTGATTACAAATTTTAACACATCCAAATCCTTCCATCATTTCAAACACCCAGCAAGAAAGGTTTATGAATCTAATAAATAACAACCTCTTAAACATTTAACCACTGTCTATAAACATAAGAGCGCTTCCCAGGTGGTACTAGTGGTGAAGAACCCGCCTGCCATTGCAGGAAACAGAAGAGTTGTGTGCTCGATTCCTAGGTTGGGAAGATCCCCTGGAGAAGGAAATGGCGACTCACTCAAGTATTCTTTCCTGAACAATTCCATGGATAGAGGAGCTTGGTGGGCTACTGTTCATCAGGTCGCAAGAGTCAAACATGACTGAGCAACTAACACTTCTATAAACGTAAGAAGTCTAAATTTCTAGAGTATTAAACTATCAAATAGTTAAACAAATATTGTATACAAACAACTTATCTTACAGTTATCAATTTAAAATCATAAGAACAAAATGTGTACCTTTTATTATTTCATCTTAAAGTCAAAATTCTAACACCCAATAAATAATCCTGAAAATCCCAAATTAAAACCCATAAGTTTAATATCAATCACATTTTCTTAAACATTTAAATTAAGATGATAAATTCAACATGATAAATTCTCTAATGTTAAATTATCTTCAACATTTACACAGTTAATGAACAAAACACACACAAGTTACCATGAAGATTATAAAACCTATTCCTAAATTTAACATAAATACAGGTCTTACTTCTTTATTGTCTCAATAATATGTAACATTTCTACTGCTACGAATGACATAGAGAGTCATTTGCTGACTACATGGAAGAATGCAAAACAGGCTGGATTTATGATGTTAGTAAGCAAAGATACCAGCATATGAGAATCTGGGTTCATCTTTCAGGATGATTTAGTCAGCATCTTTTTAATAAGGGTCCTTTCTTCTAAAACGTAGCATTTCATTGTCTAAAAAGATTGAGATTTAGTATCCCTATGCAAACTGAAAATAATCTGCTTGTTACCTGGTTGATTTCTGAACTCTCTCTATGTTTTACTTGCTTACCAGTCAGACTCATCATCATTTAAGGTCATTTTTACTAACCCATTGCTGCTTCTGAATATATGTCACCCATTAGCTCTTTCTTTCATGGAGGAATGCCCATAAAATTACCTGTTCCAGACTCCAATTAATCATTATGCCATGTCTCTCAAGTTCTTTGTTCTGTTCATTGAGACATAATTATTTCAGGGAATTTTTAAACTCAGTTATCAACACTGCAATTAGCATTGTTTGTTATTCATCTTTTTTGGCTACTCTAGAATGCCAAGAGGTGGGGAAAACAGACATTTTAAATCAACATCATCTTCCTGTTGAGCTACTGACTCAACACATACTCAAATGTAACATTTTAAAAATAAAGCAAAATTGTATTACTGTGTACATTTTGGGGACTTTATTTGGTTTTCATTTGTCCTGCAATGAAGAGCAATTAGTTCTCATCTGGACCTCTTGAGAGTCCCTTGGACTGCAGGGAGATCCTACCAGTCCATTCTAAAGGAGATCAGTCCTGGGTGTTCTTTGGAAGGAATGATGCTAAAGCTGAAACTCCAGTACTTTGGCTACCTCATGCAAAGAGTTGACTCATTGGAAAAGACTCTGATGCTGGGAGGGATTGGGGGCAGGAGTAAAAGGGGTGACAGAGGATGAGACGGTTGGATGGTATCACCGACTCGATGGACATGAGTTTGAGTGAACTCTGGGAATTGGTGATGGACAGGGAGGCCTGGTGTGCTGCAATTCATGGGGTCGCAAAGAGTCAGACACGACTGAGCGACTGAACTGAATTGAACTGAAGCATAAAGAATTATGATAAGAGTTGTAAAACTTTTTAAAATAGTTTACTCTTTTCACTTGAATGTAGAGGTACATAGTTTTATTGACATCTTGCTTATATAAACTTGGAACTAACATATTGTCTAAACAGTAATCTAACCTTTAGTTGATCAGTGTCAGTGATATAAAAATTTTATGGCATAGGACTAAATATTAAAAACATTTTCAGTCCTGGCATTGCATATTTGAATGTGTGTGTGTCTGCTGTGGGCTCAGTCAGATCTGACGCTGTAGCCCCATGGACCATACAGTCTACCAGGCTCCTCTATCCATGGAATTTTCCAGATAAGAATACTGAAGTCAGTTGCCATTTCCTACTCCAGGGGATCTTCCCAACCCAGGGATTGAACCCACTTCTACTTGCATCCCTACATTGGCAGGTGGATTCTTTATTACACCACCTAGGAAAAGTCCATATATTTGAATAGATTATTATCTAAATCTCTTTTATATAACATTCTAGTAAGTCATTAAAATGTATAAAAATAAATTGAGCAGGTTGACTAGGATTATTTATAAAGCATATTTAGGCAATGCCAGACATTCAGGAGCATTGATGAACTTGGAAATTCTTGACCATATTAAGTATGATTGATTATAAATATAGAAGCATATTTATGGTATGAATTAAAAACATTTGTAGACACAGCTGATAAATTGTCTTAACTGGTAAAAGACAGTGCCAAAAATATAAAAGGATTTGGTTCAGATGCTCTTTTATTTCTAGTCCAGTAACAATGTACCTAGGGAGTCTGTGATGTATTTATCAGTATAACATTAATAGTGTTTTTGCCTGGAAGTCACTTATTTGGAACCCAAAACCTATCAAGCCTAATTGAAAGATAAAAAGACTTCTAAACAATCAAAATTGTTGGTACCAAAGAAGCACAAGCATTAACCCTAGTATATGCATGTATCTGTTCACAGTCAAAAAAAGATTTCATGTATAATAATAATACCCATAAATCACAGTGCATAAATCTGAACAATTCTTTTTGTTGTTTTTAAGTTGCTTAGTTCAGTTCAGTCAGTTCAGTTGCTCAGTCGTGTCTGATTCTTTGTGATCCCATCGAATGCAGCATGCCAGGCTTCCCTGTCCATCACCAACTCCCAGAACTTGCTCAAACTCATGTCCATTGAGTAGGTGATACAATCCAACCATCTTGTCCTCTGTTGTCCTCTTCTCCTCCTGCCTTCAATCTTTCCCAGCATCAGGGTCTTTTCCAAACATAGGTCTTTGCATCAGGCAGCCAAATATTGGAGCTTCAGCTTTAGCATCAGTCCTTCTAATGAATATTCAGAGTTGATTTTGTTTACAATCGACTGATTTGATCTCCTTGCTGTCCAAGGGACTCTCAGAAGTCTTCTCCAACACCACAGTTCAAAATCATCAATTCTTTGTTGCTCAGCTTTCTTTATAGTCCAGCTCTCACATCCATACATGACTACTGAAAAAACCATAGCTTTGACTAGATGGACCTTTGTTGGCAAAGTAGTGTCTCTGCTTTTTAATCCACTGTCTAGGTTGCTCTTTTAATTTCATGGCTGCACTCACCATCTGCAGAGACTTTGGAGCCCCCCAAAATAAAGTCTGTCACTGTTTTCATTGTTTCAGCATATGTTTGTCATGAAGTGATGGAACTGGATGGCATGATCTTAGTTTTATGAATGTTGAGTTTTAAGCCGGCTTTTTCACTCTCCTATTTCATCCTCATCAAGAGGCTCTTTGGTTCCTCTTCGCTTTTTGCTATATGGGTGGTATCATCTGCATATCTGAGGTTATTGATATTTCTCCTGGCAATCTTGATTCCAGCTTGTGCTTCATCCAGCCCAGCATTTCACATGATGTACTCTGCATATAAGTTAAATAAACAGGGTGACAATATACAGCCTTGACGTACTCCTTTCCCAATTTGAAACCAGTCCATTGTTCCATGGGCTGGCATTGGTTCAAGAACTGTTGGTTCTTGACCTGTATACAGATTTCTCAGGAGACAGGTAACATGGTTTGGTATTCCCATCTCTTGAGGAATTTTCCACAGTTTGCTGTGATCCACACAAAGGCTTTAACATAGTAAATGAGGCAGAAATAGATGTTCTTCTGCAATTCTCTTGATTTTTCTATAATCCAGCGGTTATTGGCAATTTGATTTCTGATTCCTCTGCCTTGTCTAAATCCAGCTTGAGCACTGGAAGTTCTCAGTTCACATACTGTTGAAGCATATCTTTAAGGATTTTGAGCATTACTTTGATAGCATGTGAAATGAGTGCAGTTGTGCACTAGCTTGAATGTTCTTTGCCATTGCCTTTCTTGGGACTGGAGTGAAAACTTACCTTTTCCAGTCCTGTGGCCACTGCTGAGTTTTCCAAATTTGCTGACATATTGAGTGTACCACTTATACAGCATCATCTTTTAGGATTTGAAATAGCTCAACTTGAATTCCATTACCTCCAGTAGCTTTGTTCATAGTGATGATTCCTAAGGCCCACTTGACTTCACATTTCAGGATGTCTGGCTCTCAGTGATTGATCACACCATCAGATCTCCTTTAAAAAAAATCCTCAAAGAATCCTAATACATCCTTAGACTCTAGAGTTTTGTAGTTTTGAGAAATGCCAACCAATTGTCTATTTTTTGACACTTCACTCCAGCATACCAAATTAGAAGACTACTAGATTTAAGTCCAGTGTCAAGATCTCCTGGAGAAGGGAATGGCTATCCTCTTCCATATTCTTATGTAGAGAATTACATGGATAGAGAAGCCTGGCGGGCTACAGTCCTTGGGATTCAAAGAGTCGGACACAACTGTGCAACTAAGCACAGCACAGCACACAGAGGCTCATGAAATGCTTGACACCAGGAAGAAGTTTTCGAGTACAGTGACCTGGAACCATTTAGCCTATTTTAATTGTATGTTAGTACAAAAACTGACACTTGGAATGACCCTTTAGGATCAGTGCTTTGCAGTACATGACAGTAACCTGTACACTTTCAAGAGACTCATTCTGAGTCATTTCAGGACATTATTTAGAGAACATTATGCTCTGCATAGTATCTAGCAAGACAAAGATTATATTCATTCTAAAGATTACAAGTTGTGTCATTAATTTCATTATGAAGTTGGATAAACAAAGGTTTGTAAAGTTCCTTGAAATCATAGTCTCATATATACATTATCTTACAGGCCTTCCTTGACCACTTACCCCTGAATAATCTTCTGGTTACTAAAATTTTCTGAGTTGTTTGCTCATCTTCAAAATAAGAAAATAAAGAGCAAAGACTTGAAATCAGACTCTCTGGATTGTGAGTGTCTTCTCTGCATTTGCTAGCTCGGTTACGTTTACCAAGAAATTTAATCTCAGAGGGGATTACTCAGTTATTACTGAGTAATTAGATTGCTCATTTATATTACTGAGTTATTACCTCAGTTTACTCAACCCTAAAATGAGGATAAAGTAATCACTGCCACCTGGGATTGAGTGAATATGTGTGAAGTGCTGAGAACAGTCTTGAACACACTTGAAGGGCTACACAAGTGTTCATGGTTGGTGCAGAGAGTTGGACATGACTTGGTACCTGAATAACAACTACGAATTTTTGAGAGAATAGAATAGAATAGTGTGAATAGCACCTATTAGCATGTTGCCTGGTTCATGGCTCATAATTAAGGATCGATTAATATAACTAATATGTTATTCACTACTATAGGTTTAAAATGATGAATTAGGTATTCAGTCTAGGGATTAGAGGGAGTTAAATAGTTTTCAGAATTCAAAAACTGTTTCAAAGTATGTCTGCTCAGATGCAGCAGTGGTGAAAAGGGCACAGACTCAATATTAAATAGATATGGGGTTTGGCTTTACTAGCAATGATTTCTTTATAGGTAACCAGAAGTTACCTGGTGGCTCAGAGGTTAAAGCATCTGCCTGCAATGCAGGAGACTTGGGTTTGATCCCTGGGTTGGGAAGATTTCCCTGGAGAAGGAAATGGCAACCCACTCCAGTATTCTTGCCTGGAGAATGCTATGGACGGAGGAGCCTGGTGGGCTACAGTCCACGGGGTCGCAAAGAGTCGGACACGACTGAGCGACTTCACTTTCACTTTCAATCAGAAGTTAAAAGGAGAAGGTAATGGCACCCCACTTCAGCACTCTTGCCTGGGAAATCCCATGGATGGAGGAGCCTGGTGGGCCACAGTCCATGGGGTCTCTAACAGTCGAACACGACTGAGCGACTTCACTTTCACTTTTCACTTTCATGCGTTGGAGAAGGAAATGGCAACCCACTCCAGTGTTCTTGCCTGGAGAATCCCAGGGACAGGGGAGCCTGTTGGGCTGCCGTCTATGGGGTCGTACAGAGTCGGACACGACTGAAGCGACTTAGCAGCAGCAGCAGCAGAAGTTAAAAATATCCAAACTATCTCTCTTTTCACCCTCTCCCACCCCCCATTATCCCCTCTGGTAACCATAAGTTTGTTTTCTCTGACTGTGAGTCTGTTTTCACTTTGTAAATAAGTTTATTTCTATTTCTTAGATTTCACATATATGTGATATCATATAATATTTGTCTTTTTATGTTTTACTTACTTCATTTATTATGATAATGTTTAGGTCCATCCATGTTTATACAGATGCCATTTTTTTCTTTTTTTATGGTTGAGTAAAAGGAGATTGGAAATAATATATACACACTACTATATATAAAAAGAAACAACAAGGTTTGTTTCTCTAGCAGAGAGTAGGTACTTCAACGATGTTATTTCCTACCCTTTCCTGTTAAAAAATTTTTTGACTGTTGGCACTGATTTCCCTACCATACAGAATACATCTTTGAATTTTATCAACTTAATAACAAGTTCAGCTTATTGGAGAAATGGAATTAAATTCCAGTATGTGTTTTCTGCTTTTTGTAGTTTTCAACTATCATCTTCAAATTGCCTGTTATTTCCCAGATTAGGTGAGTGAATATATCATATTGTGCTTATAGATAAAAAGGCTTTTATTTCATGAACATTCATCATTTTAAAGGCTTCCCTTGTGGCTCAGCTGGTGAAGAATCTCCCTGCAATGTGGGAGACCTGGGTTTGATCCCTGGGTTGGGAAGTTTCCCCTGGAGAAGGGAAAGGCTGCCCATTCCAGTATTCTGGCCTGGAAAATTTCATGGACTGTATAGTCCATGGGGTCACAAAGAGTTGGACACGACTGGGTGACTTTCACTCACTCACTCATCATTTAAAAAAATTCCTTAGAATGATTTGAGACATTGATAATTTTTAAATTTTTCTAACAGTTCATAAAATGTGGTACAGATAAGATATGGGTTAATAGCACTGACACCAAAAAAGAGAGATGTGGGGAGAGAAGCACCGTCAGGTGGTGTGATGAGTAAGTGATTTATAGTCATGATGAATTGAATCTCTTCCAGAAGATGTATATACTAGAAGAGCGGTTTAAATGTCACCTGTCTTGCTAAATAATAAATACTTAAGAAATTAAAATGGGAAAGAGAAACCATTGTAAATCTTTAATTTTCTCTACTTTGGGACATTGCTAGAGAACACCAGATGGCCTCTCGGTCTCTGAATGCTGCTTTCTGCCAGTGCTACTCAACTAGGACCTGTCTTTACCTGTCAGTGTATTTCACCCCAGAGCCACTAACTATAATACCTATGCTAGTAGTCATAGCAGCAGCCTGGATATCCTTGTGAAGCATGGGAAGGGAACTGGAACCTAATCAGGCTTCAGGGAAGGGGATTACCAGCCATCTACCATTTTGTCTGGTTGCCTTTTATGTGCCAGGCACAGTGCTAGACATCACTATGTTAAATTACCCAAGATAGGCCATTCTTTGTATTTTTATTCAGTCATTAGCTGAAAGAACACTAAATGATTTAAATTTAAAACTGCATCTACCTAACTTCGATTTTAAGACTCTATAAATGACATTAAAAATATTTTTGGCATAAAAATTATAATTTTAAAATTTTATCTGTTCTCCAGTATGTTATACATTTATTTTAGAAATGATGTAAAAACAGTGTCTTCATCTGAAAGGAATCTTAACAGTAGTTTTGATTGATCCATAAAATTANGCAGGAGGAGAAGGGGACGACAGAGGATGAGATGGCTGGATGGCATCACTGACTCGATGGACGTGAGTCTGAGTGAACTCCGGGAGTTGGTGATGGACAGGGAGACCTGGTGTGCTGCGATTCATGGGGTTGTAAAGAGTCAGACACGACTGAGCGACTGAACTGAATTGAAGATCAGAAAAAAAAAAAGCATAAAGGATGTAAGAGCATAACCAACACACTTTGCTACAAGTGTGGATCATTGACTAATACCTCTCATGTACTAGGTAAGGTGTCAAGCACTGGGGACATAAACATATCAGGTATGGTGCTTAACTTCCAGGTGCTCACAGTTGCAAGGAGAATTTAGACAGGGTAAATTACAAACAAGATGAGCTAAAAATAGAACAAGTGAAAGAATCCAAATTACAATACAGTGCGAAAAGAACTCCGAGAAAGATGAATACAGATCTTTATCAGATGGGATAATTGTCCACTGTTAGAATTGTGGAATGGTGAAGCCGAAATTCATCTTATGTTTTCTTGTCCTTGGTTCTCCTTTTATTTATTTATTTTTTTTTTTAAAAAAAAGAAAGAAGAGACTTTATTTCCAAGATTAACTTCTTTAAAATATTTCAGCATGAGGTTTATAATGTGCATGTCCATATTCTTTAATTTGTTCTTTCTTCTTCACTCTACTTGTGCGACAGAAGAGGCTTTATATTTCCATAAGGCATGTCTTATAATTTCGCTATTCAGACATATGCTCAAAATACCTTTCATTCTTAGAAATGTTCATGTAATCATAAGGATGACATTCAAACTAATTCATGCCAAGTATTAATAGAGATTAATGTGAATGAAATAGTCCAGAAATAAGGTGAGCACTGTGATCAAAATTCATCAACCAGCCAAACACACTGCAGCTGCGGGATTCCTAGTCTGATCCACTCTATCATTGCCTTTAAATATTTTTAAAATTCAAGTGTACATCTTACTTCCTGAGATATTCACTAGGAAAATACAAAGACAAAAAAATTCACTGTTTCTCTCCAAAAAAAATATTGTCACACATAGAAAATGAGGCCCAGATATATGAAATCTCTTGAGGCCTTGGGTAAGTCGCTTAGCCTTTGGACGTTTTAGCTCATACTGATGCTTTTCCTTTAGACACAGAGAGAATGGGTAGGAATAAATTGGCACAGGTCATAAAGCTAAATCACTAGTTTACTAATAACTAGTAGTAAGATTAAGGTTGTATGTTATTGCAGCACGGTTCATTTCTTCGGTAACACTTTAGTTTTCACTGAAGAAAGTGAAGGTGTTAGTCACTCAGTCATGTCTGACTCTTTGCAGCCCCATGGACTGTAGCCTGCCAGACTTCCCTGTCCATGGAATTCTCGAGGCAAGAATACTGGAGTGGGTTACCATTTCCTACTCCTTTAGTTTTTATTATAAAAAAATTAATCTGATATGGAAGATGAATTTATTTTTAGTTTAAAAAATATGAAATCACTATCTATCATATGCTAAGCTGGCTGGTATTACTACTAAGATATGATAGCTTATCACCTTCTTTTTTTCTTGAAGACTATTTCCATTTACCTTTTTTAAAAGTGCTTTTGATTTATATAAATACAATATTTTTATTCATTCTTCTGAGTTATAATTATTTGCCTGTTGAAGTTATTTGTATAAGTAGTGTTGGTTACTAATAACTCAGGGAAATTCAAATTATATTTTTAAAATGAAGTTTGGCTGTTTGAAAGCTTGATTTAACAGCTATTTCTCAGATAAGATATTTGCTTACTCTGCATTCTTTTACCTATTAAGGTAGCTGCTCTGTCTCTTACAAGGGAACTATGCCCCTTGATCTGAAATTGTAAAAAGATTTGCTGTAAGAAACAAGACATGGAATAAACTTAATATGCCCCATAAAGTAAGTACTGATGTTAAGTTTTCTGTGACAGAATTAATTTTTATTTTCTATGGTCCTCTTTAACCTTACAAATTTTTCATTTATCAAAATTACTAAATATCACAAATAAACATTGCCATTCAACAGTGCTAGCCAAGCCAAATAATATACTAAGAAAATAAAAACAATTTATTTTCTAGTCTCAGATATAAAGGAGGAAATGCCCCAAGTTTTTATGTCATCTGCTGCTGCTGCTAAGTCGCTTCAGTCGTGTCCGACACTGTGCGACCCAGAGATGGCAGCCCACCAGGCTCCCCCATCCTTGGGATTCTCCAGGCAAGAACACTGGAGTGGGTTGCCATTTCCTTCTCCAATGCATGATTTATGTCATCAACATTATTAATATACCATGGTATATTTTAGGTGTACGTTTCTTTGATCACTACAAATACTACCAGAATTCTTTTATTAATACAGCTTTTAAAAAATGTTTATACTTATCTGTTGTTGGTAGCCTGATTCTTAATTTTTATTTTACTTGTAGTAAAATGGAAACCAGCTGACTACCTATTAATTTACAAAGGACTTGGTTGACTGTTTATAAAAATTAAAGCTCATAGAGAAAAAGTAAATTGTTTTATAGTTTTTGAACAGTTTAAATAGCCTAATACAAATATTTGGATTAAGAATTAGTATATCATTTATGAATTTCCCAGGTGACGCTAGTGGTAAAGAACCTGCCTGCCAGTGCGGGAGACATAAGAGACGTGGGTTCCATCCCTGGGTGGGGAGGGTAGCCTTGAAGAGAGTACGTGGCAAACCACTCCAATATTCTTGCCTGGAGAATCCCCTGAACAGAGGAGCCTGGTGGGCTACAGTCCAAAGGATCACAAAGAGTCAGACGTGACTGAAGCGACTTGGCACAAGCACACACACACATGTTGTTTATAGATGCATGGAATCTATCATTGAATCTAATAAATGAAAATTCCTGTCCACGTCGGTCTTACATGTGTGTGCAAAAAAGGCCATGTATAAAGCAAAATAAATAACTTCATCGTGTAGTGTTTTAGTGGTGATAAAAATGGTATCAAGAAGAAAAGAAGGAAGATAGGGAGTAGCCTAAGTTTAGCAGAGTCAGAGAATGCCTCACCGAGAAGATGCCATTTGAACAAAATTGGAAGGAGGCAATGGAAATTAAGTTATGCAGATGTATAGGAAAAGATTCTTATAGGAAAGAATTCTTAAAGGCAGGGCAAGCAAGCAAGTGGTGCATTCCCTGTCTCTGCCCAGAAAATAGCAAAGGGGCCCATGTAGCTTGTGGCAAGTAGGTGAGAGTGGGGAGAGTTGTCAGAGACTAGGCCACGTAGATACCTGGAAGTAGGTTTTTTGACATTATTCTGGCTTCAGCTTTTACTTAAGGTAGAGAGTCATTGGTGGTTGCAGTGATGGAGGGGCCTGATCTGACTTAGGTTTCAGCAGGCTCACTCTCCTGGATTGGTGAGTGTGACAGGGCTGAAGCAAGGAAAGCAACGAGAAGACTATAACATTAACCTGGGAAGGAGATAACGGAGGTGTGGACTGGAGAGATTATGGAGGATGTAGTGAGGGTTCATTTCTGAATGTATCTTAAAGTTAGAACCGAGAGAATTTGCTGATGTAGTAAATACAAGCACAAGGAGCTGAGGAGGGCCTTAGGGTTTTATATAGAGCAGCTAGAAGGACGGACTTGCCACTAAGACACAGAAAACAACAAGACAAGCAAGTCTGGAGAGAAGGAAAAATAGGAATCTGAACTTGGATATGTTAAGTTTGAGATGTATATCAGACATCCACAGAGAGAAATTGAGTGAATATTGTGTATAAGGATGAAATCCTGAGGAAAAAAATCTGGAGATAAAAACTTAAAAGTCGTCAGGAATACATGCATGGTGAAAAAAAAAAAAAGACATAAAATGAATCACCATGGGGTGAGTATACATAGAGAGAAAAGACGTCCTAGAACTGGGTCTGGGACCAACACTTCATTGAAAGAGAGGGGAAGCACAGTATTAAATGTGCCTTTGCATAAAAACATTTTTGGGGGATAGCAGTATCATTCATTGAAACTGTTTATAGGTCTTATGAAACTTACTTGTCCTTTGGTATCTGTATTGATATCAAACTGTATGCTATGTAAAAAGCAACTACTTTCCAGGAATTAGCAATAATAGCTATTGATTGAATAAGTCATTGTAGGAATGCTATGCCAAAGTTGTTTTCTCACATTCAGTTTTGAAATAAAAATGTTTTCCTATTGACAGTGTACTGATAATATTACTTGACAAACTGGACTGTTAACAGTTTTAATTAGTAGGATGAAGATTTAATGACATTCTTAATCAAGTGGTTTGAATACAAATAAAAAAGA
>SJYQ01096258.1:163439-189314 GCA_006410935.1 Redunca redunca
TGCTTTTGAACTGTGGTGTTGGAGAAGACTCTTGAGAGTCCCTTGGACTGCAGGAGATCCAACCAGTCCATTCTGAAGATCAGCCCTGGGATTACTTTGGAAGGAATGATGCTAAAGCTGAAGCTCCAGTACTTTGGCCACCTGATGCGAAGAGTTGACTCATTGGAAAAGACTCTGGTGCTGGGAGGGATTGGGGGCAGGAGGAGAAGGGGACGACAGAGGATGAGATGGCTGGATGGCATCACTGACTCGATGGATGTGAGTCTGAATGAACTCCGGGAGTTGGTGATGGACAGGGAGGCCTGGTGTGCTGCGATTCGTGGGGTCGCAAAGAGTCGGACACGACTGAGCGACTGAACTGACTGAGTGATACTTCCCTACCTTTGAAATTAATCATTGTCATATAACTAGTCCTGACAAATTAAATATGAGGGGAGATGTGCATCAGCAGCAGTAAATACTGGTGCCCAACTATCCAACTCCTTCCCTTCTTACAGAAAACCAAAACTTTTCATATGGTATAGAGTGACTGCGTGGAAAAGGGCCCATCATCAACCTGTGTTTGCCAGGTACAGAGAGCAAGAAATTTTATTTTAAGACATGGAAATTTTGTCATTTATGCATAGCCACAGTACAACCTAGCTTGTTTGCTTCAGAATACTGCTGGTCAGTCTGTAGATATAGGAACTTTCTTCAAGACCATGTGTACATTCATGAAAGAGTATAAGTTAAAACCAATCAATATATAAACACTAGGTATTCTGTCATTTTCTATTTTGATAGCAGGGGAAAAAAAAAACAAGTAGATTGGTGTTCATGATATGCTTCTTCTGCTTGACTTAAAAGTGGAACAGTTTATTGATATGATATATTTAAAGGATTCATTACCTCAAATCATATTTTACATTTCTTTTTCCCTGTAGAAGCCTACTAGTGATAGACACTATAGAAATTCAAGATCTCTGGGGATTTCCCTGGCAGTCTAATAGTTAATACTCCACACTTCTATTTTTAGAGATTGTGGGGACAATTTCTGGTCAGGGAATTAAGATCCTATATGTCACATGGCATAACCAAATTTTTTTTTTTCAAAGTAAAAATAAAAGGAAATTCAAGAGCCCTGGAGATACAGAATCAGTCTCTGTCAAAAGGATTAAGTTCAGCTACGTGAAACGGAAATTAAAAAAAAAAAGATTTCCTTAATCATGGAGAAGTTTATTTTTTTATGTAAAAGAAGCTGAGGTTGAAATCTAGGTCCAGTATGGAAGATCCATAGTGTGTTCAGGAATCCCGGTTCGAGTCTGTTCTGTTCTGCCTTTCTCAGTTTAAGGTTTTATCTTCAAGGTCACCATGTTGGCCTAGGATAGCTACTATAACTTTAGTCATTGCACTGGCACCCAGACCTGTAGTTGGAGAAAAAGGGAAAATGACAAAAGAATAGCCCAGCCACCTTTCTTCAGTCAGCCTTCATGGTTTATCCAGGAAATTCCTCACAACACTGTTATGTCTCATTGGCCAGAACTTGGTCCTGTGAATTTACTGACCTGCAAATGCAGCCTGGAAGTACAATCTTTTAGGTAGAATTGGGAAGGAGATGAATATTTTGTGGCTACTATGATCTGTGCCATACTCCTTGCCAAAGATTCTAGTCTATGTTGGGTATAATAATTTTCTATATAGATATTTTTAACTTCTTAAAATCTAAATTCTATTCCTGTTCATCCTTCATATGCATATTAATACTGTTGTCTTAAATGTTATACATTTTTCTCTTTTCTCAGTACTTCAGTGATCCTTTTTTGATTGCAAATCCTTTTGGCACCTATTACAACTTGAAACTGCCATATTGAAATGATAACATTCCCTCCTGCTTCTCATCTTTGTTTTCTGATTATACATTTCCTTAGGTTTTAATTTACTATCTTACAGAGTATTTTCCATAGCACAATACTTGGTCTTGGAGGAAATCCTGCATTGAGTACACAACTGAGTTTTTCATTGTTATTCTGAAAAAAGTTTATCTTTCGTGTTTGAAGGTACCCCACCAATAGAAGGTATCTAATGCTAGGTTTAAGTCAGTATAACATATCAGGACATAATTCTTTTTGTTATGTTAATAGCTGCTATCAAAATAGAAAATGACAGAATACCTAGTGTTTATATATTGATTGGTTTTAACTTATACTCTTTCATGTAAAGAGATTATAATTTATCATAAGAATTGAGTTTTTGCTGGTAATTTGACACAAAGCAAATGTAATATGTGTAACTAATATTTATGTAATTTATATGCAAGGCAAGTTCCAGAAGGTTGTGAAAATTTTAAATTGAAATATATCTTCTTTGATTTCTCAAAAACCACATACATTCATTTTATATTTTAGGGCATGAGCTTTTATGAGTGCCTTATACAACAATACAGTCATTCAGATATTCATATTCATACTCCTTTGACATTACTGAAATGAGAGTATCTAAGCTTCCCTGGTGGCTCAGAGGTTAAAGCGTCTGCCTCCAATGTGGGAGACCTGGATTTGATCCCTGGGTCGGGAAGATCCCCTGGAGAAGGAAATGGCAACCCACTCCAGTATTCTTGCCTGGAGGATCCCATGGACGGAGGAGCCTGGTAGGCTACAGTCCACAGGGTCGCAAAGAGTCGGACAGGACTGAGCGACTTCACCTTCACCTTCAAGTGGATTAAATTGGCACTGATAGATCTTCTATGTGTAGTTGAGCCTTGGATGGTATGTACACAATTCCCTTAAAAGGTCCTCCCTACAGATGACTCATTGCTGACTCTCAAGTTCAACAGGAACGTCAGATTAACCAGATACTTGACCTCAGCCAGCAGATAAAATTAGGATACATGTATATAGGTGAAGCTTTTCTGGGAACAGTATCTTTCTTGCCTCACACTTATCAGCACAGCCTCAGGTAGGTGCCTCTCCTATATGCTGCAATAGCCTTTATTTTTCTCTTTATCGAAAAACACTGATAGCATTCTAATTATTAGTTTATTTACATGTTCCCTATTCTATGGACCTCCTTTGATAAAACATTTCTCATTAACTCTTGTATTTTAGACTGCTGCTTCCCGGGCGGCTCCCTGGTGAAGAATCTACCTGCAGTGGAGGTGATGCAGGTTTGATCCCTGGGTCGAGACCCCTGGAGAAGGAAACGGCACCCACTCCAGTGTTCTTGCCTGGGAAATCCCATAGACACAGGAGCCTGGGAGGCTACAGTCCATGGGGTCACAAAGAGTCAGACACGAGTTAGCAACTAAACAACAGCAATAACAACACCTATTACATACTATGTTTCAAAGAGATTATGGAACATACATTATTGAAGGTGAACTGAAGTCTCTTAGTCGTGTCCGACTCTTTGGGACCCCATGGACTGTAGCCTCCCACGCTCCTCTGTCCGTGGGATTTTCCAGGCAAGAATATTGGAGTGGGTTGCCATTACCTTCTCCAGGAGATCTTCCAGACCCAGGGATTGAACCCGGGTCTTCTGCATTGTAGGCAGGCGCTTTACCATCTGAGCCATCAGGGAAGTCATTATTGAGGTAACATTAATTTATTTTCTCTTATTCTCCCAACTTAAATATTGCTCACATATTTTCCAGGTTAATTTTAAACTGTGAAAGATCTTTAAAATAGAGAAGATTCATTGAGCTCTCCAGTAATATGCACTGTCACTATGCTCACCTGGGGTTCATATTACTAACTTTTATGAAATGGAGAAAAATCTTGCATCACATAGGAAAAGTGTTGTTACCCATAGATGTCTAACAAAAGACTTTTCCTTTGTTTGTTTTTTTTTTTTTTTTTTTTGGCCACACCGCATCGAACCTAGGCTCTGTGCTGAGTTTAACAACTGTACCACCAAGGAATTCCCAGAAATATATTTTCCTAGCACTACCATCTCCTATTCTGAAGATTACTCAGTTAAATATTTTCCGGCAGGATCTACTATGAAACATGCTAGTTTAAATGGCCTAGAGTTAAATTCAACAACTGGGTGAAGTGACAGCCAGGAGGGCAATAGTAGATTCGGTCATTACTTTTACTAGAAGATAAAAGAGAAAAATGACAGTCAGAAGTCTTACCCAAATTCAAGGGTTCTGTCCAGTCAAGCAGAAAATGGATACCATGGGTATATGGTATAACTCTTTAAAGAGCAAATTATCACTGGTGGGCCTGCAAAGGAAATAAATTAATAGTTGAAGCAAGTGCCTAAAATACAGCTGAATGATAAAAAGACAATGATTTCTTAGTATGGGTAAGAAAAGACCATGAAAGAAAGGGAACACAAGATCTTTCACATCTATTACAGGAAATATTTATCCATCTTCCTCTTATTTGTGAAAATGGTTTGTTGAAATTTAAAAAATCCACTTAGCAGTTTATACTTTGAATGTTACCAGTGAAAAGAATTGCGTGTAAAGTAGACCCGGACAATGTTTCATAGAAAAATCAGGCTTCCGAATGCCACAGTTTATAAAAGTAATTGTTCCTTGAATAAGAAAAGGCAAAGATAAATATAAACCTTTTTTCTGCAAATTTTTTTCTGATTTCTACTTTCCAACCATTTGTGCTATTTGTACAAATACAGATTGGGATTTGCAACCATTTTGACTGGATTACTGCATTTGCTAATTTATTATGCAACAGAGGTTCATTGATGCCTACCCTGTATAAAGCACAGTGCTAGATACTGCATACACAAGTATTTAAGACAGGGAACAGTGAATAGCAAATAGGACTTCAGTGAACTGGCAACAAAGTATTATATCAGTTAAAGAATTTTACAGATGGTGATTCTATACTGCATTAATTTTAAAGCATGTTTTAAAAACTTTGTATCAAAGGTAATCATGAAATATATAATCTCTACTAGTTTCTTAATAAATTATTTTGTAAAATCAGTTTTTATGCCACAAATTGTGTTTATATCAGTAGTACTTATATCAGTAGTTCCCTGGAGGAGGAAATGGCTACCACTCCAGTATTCTTGCCTGGATAATCCCACAGACAGAGGTGTTTGCCAGGTTACAGTCCATAAGGGTCACAAAGAGTTGGACATGACATATTGACTGAGCATGAACACATATAAGTAGTTCACATAATCCTCATTTACTTCTAATTAATTATACATATGTGGGAGGGTGGCTATATAATGAAATTTGTGAATTGAATATGCTTTATTTGAATGGCTCTAGCTTTCTAAGTAATACTTTAGGTGATTTAAGATCACTTGTCCATATACTTTTTTACAATATTGTATCCCTAAAGTAAATATTTTGACTTGCAGGAATACCACTCACTTGTACAGAGTCAATCCACATACCAGAAACAAATCCTGCTGTTTGCCAGGGTGCATATGTAATCTTTCTACTGACTAGAAGCATTGCTAAAATGAACTGTCTGCCATAGGTTTTGATTCTCCTCACTGTTTCTATTTCAGTCCATTTATTCTTCTGTTTATGCCCTTTGTCTTTTATCAGGTTACCATCTCTCCTGAAAGATAATAAACACAGAAACCAGGCAAGACCACTACTCAACAGGAGAAGAAAAAGATAACACTAAATTGTAAAGAGAGAGGGATTCCCTGGTAGCTCAGACGGTAAAGCATCTACCTGCGATGCCGGAGACCGGGGTTCAATCCCTGGGTTAGGAAGATCCCCTGGAGAAGGAAATGGCAAGCCACTCCAGTACTCTTGCCTAGAAAATTCCATGGATGGAGGAGTCTGGTGGGATACAGTCCATGGAGGTCGCAAAGAGTCGGACACGACTGAGCGACTTCACTTTCACTTTGTAAAGAGCGAGAGGAAGTATATATTTTGTGTGTGAAGCAACGTGTATGTTTCCATGTAATCCTGTTGCTAAGAAAGCTATGAGTGAAAAAGAACCTGAGTCCAACAGCTTTTCAGAGCAGCTCTGTTGGTGATAATGTGATAACACATCCATTTTTATTGGCAAGATTGCGGTGTGTGAGTTCAGAGAAATTAAACATCTTAACTTTTTATATTGCCTTGTCAACTGGAGATGAACAGGGATGTGAGGCATGATGAATTTAGATTTGATGAGTGAGAACTCAAGTCTAACAGGAATCAGCTATGGTCTGAAAGCAGGTTCAATGGTTAGGGTGGTTCCCATTCATACAGTGCTGGTCCTGTAGTGAGTACAACAGTAAACAATGGCCGTGAACAGAAAGCATGTGGCACCTGGCGCTTTACTGGTAGAGAAAATTCAGTGATCCCGCATCAAGGCAGAGCGACTTCCTGTTTCTGACTTTGACGTGTCAATGACAGCGTGGTGTCAGAGAGGGCAGGGAAGAGTCTCCCTGGTTGCCATTTTGTTAGTCTTTCCCGACTCTTAATATCTTTCATATATGAAATGATATTCTGTACTTCAACCCAGATACCCTACACACTCAATGCACTTTTCTGTTGATTCAGAGTCTTTGGGTTTCAATCAATAGAAATTAATTATAGCAATTTGGCCAGAAAGCATATTTGGATAGTAGGATATCTCACAAAAACCAAGAAAAAAAGACCACATCAGAAACTAAGGCAGCTCTGAGATACACATGAATCTGCTCCCTAGACCACTGCCATCAACAGGCCTCAGCCACCAAACTTTTGGTGTCTGTATCTCTCATTTCAAATATTCAAGGGTCCCGGAGAAAAGTGGCTGATTGGTCCAGCTCTGGGCATAGTTCTGTCTCTGGACAATTCAGCTAATCTGAATTGCTGAGAGCTCATCCTTAATGTACACTGGGTAGGTGTCCCCTCTACAGACCTTAAAGACTCTGATCTGAAGTCCAAAATAAGCTGTAATCTTCAGATGATAATATTAAGGTTGCATTTGAGCATAAAAGTTTTAGAGACTGTCTTATCACAAGAATTACAAAGTTTTATTGGTGTACCAACAGTAAGTTCAGTCTTAGAAATAAAAGAAGTGAGAAATATTTTTCTAAAAATGAAACAAAATATAATAGTAAAGATTTAGAATCAGAAATCTTGTCAGAAATATCAGAAATATTTCCCTACTTTTATTAAGATTTCAACAATTATTTACTATATGCTCATTACAAGCTGAGAAAGTTGCTCCTACTAACTGTAATAATACCTTCGGCAATTTATTTACCTCTGTTGAGCTTCAGTTTATCCCTCTGTATATGAGAAGCATTTTTAGAACTATGCTGAAATTCAAATGGGATAACATGAAAAACCACTGTAACTGAAAAGCACTATATTGATAACACTTATTAAAAGTTCTTTCACTTTATAATTCTACCTTAAAATTGACTGCTCATCTGTAAACCATCTGGTAGATTTTGAGTTTAATTTTATGGGTCTTGAGTGATTATCTCTGGTATCCACAAAAATCAACACTTGTGTTGAATGACACTAGAAGGGCTAGCACAAATTAAAATACAAAACAAAAACAAAAAACACAGCAATGTGAAGAATACTGACTAGGAGCCAAAAAGCTATCAAGAAAAAAGACCTGGAGTGTGGGTAGCACCTGATCTCCTCCATACTCATGCCACAGCTCCTTGCCACCAGGCTCTTGGTAGCTTGGCATCTCACCTACTGTTCTTAAGTCAGTGAGATGTTCTCCTTAGGGCTTCCCTTTCTTCTTAGGACTTCCCTGATATCTCAGCTGGTAAAGAATCCACCTGCAATGCAGGAGACCCTGGTTTGATTCCTGCGTCGGGAAGATCCCCTGGAGAAGGGATAGGCTACCCACTCCAGTATTCTTGGGCTTCTCTTGTGCTCAGCTGGTAAATAATCTGCCCGCAATGCAGGAGACCTGGGTTCGATCCCTGGGTTGGAAGATCCCCTGAAGAAGAGAAAAGCTACGCACTACAGTATTCTGGCTTGGAGAATTCCATGGACTGAATAGTCCACGGGGTCACAAAGAGTTGTACATGACTAAGTGACTTTCACTTTCACATTTTCACTTTCACCCCCTTTCCTCTCCCAGAAGATAAGAGGGCAGGCAACTTGTCCATTTTCAGCTAAATAATTCTACCAGTGTGAGGTTCCTACAACTTCCCTGAACTCACTAAGGCTTTCTTACTAAATCAAATTGCTTTATTCAGTCATAAGGCCTACTCCCAAATTGGAAACTTACAAGTTGAAAATTTCAAACTGGATTATATATGTTACCAAATTCGGGTTCTGCCACTCACCACTCAAAAGCCAATTATTTGAGAGTGTCAATAGAAAGGAAAGGTGCTCTAATCAGAAAAGTTTGCAATCTGGGAGGAAGGCAAACTAATGCCCAGAGACCAATCTGAAGATTCTGTTCTGCCATGACAGTTTTTAAAGGAGAAAAGGGAAGAATCTCAGTGAATCACTGAGGCAGGAGGTTGAGTTCTGCATCATTCTCCACTACATTCAAGCTGGCTGACTCTCTTTTCATATGTTATCTTGCCTGCATGATCTACATGCAGAATTGCTAAGGGAGGTGTTGGAGATAGAGAGGTGGTCATTTTTTAACTACTTCATTCTTACTTCTTTTTGTAAAGGAAAACAGGTTACTTAGGTTCTTTCGACGGTAGAGGGGAACAGAAATGGGCAAACAGGAAAGAGGCAAGAAAGCTGCTTTCAATTTCCCACTGTCAAACCTCATTCTGTTTCTATGGGATTAGGAGTTGAAGGTCCATCTTCTATAATGTCTTCACGCTGACCTACTGTGTATATTCTCAGAGTGGAAGATGTCAGCATGGGTCTGTAGCATCTTTGCTGACAATTTTAGTAGCCCGCTTACATATATGGACAGAGCAAGCTGCAATTATTTTGATGCCCAGAAAGTTATATAGAGTATTATGAGTAGTAATGTTAATCCCATTCTCTTGAGGGCAGTCCTTAGAATTGTGTTAGCTATAGATTTAGCGCTATTCGAGATGGAACAGCCTATGTCATGTACTCTGGTGGCAGGTATAGCATCTGTGAAACAACTCAGGAATGTGTATCAGACACAGAGTCTGTGACTCTACTGTCCTAATCATTAGCTGTGACCCATTTTATACTGGGGGGAGGTGGACTGGAGGGTTCTGCTTGCTTCCAGATATTCTCCCAAAAGTACTCCAATTAAAATTTGGAAACTATGAAATAATCTGGAAATAAAACATTTTGGTATTTCATTAATTTTGTTTTGTTGAAAAATGTCCTAAAATTATAAAATTGCGAGTTTCATTAAATATCTCCATGTTATAAATTCATTTAATGGCTACAAATGAAATGATTTAGGCATTTAGAAATTAATTAGAAATGATTTAGAAATTAATATCTTTGAGAAGTTTATGCTTAATAACATTTTCCCCACATCTTTAGGGTTTGTGAGTTTTTGCCAGTCTCCCCTGTCTGTCACACATTCTAAATAATGTATTAATACTCTGACAAGTTTTACACAATGGAGAATTTTCAACATAAAATTAGCATCTTAATCAAACAGATTTGTATGTTTACACATCCCCATGTAAAGCAGGTTTGTTATTAAGATCATTGGTGCCTCTGAACGCCAAGCAAAATTTTTTTAGTTGTTTCTGTTCCATGATTTCATGTATGAAATCAATTTTAAATTATGTATTTTTTGTGCTTCAAAGTTCACTCCAGCTATCTTTTGTTTTATATTTTATAACTTACTGCCTTTCAGAAGTTCTGCTGCAACATTTGGTTAAAATCATCAGATTTTGCCTCCCAATTCCATGGTCAGTCTTAAACAGGAATGTTCTAAGAAGGAAAAATTACTAATTTTTTTAAGTCATGCACTTAATTACCTTAGAAAAGTAAATCTTTAATATAGTCTGTAGTGGAAAATCAATATTGATTATGGGACATTTATTTTTCCTTTCCCCTGTGCTGTGCCTTGTCACTCAGTCATGTCCGACTCTTTTCCACCCCACAGACTGTGGCCCGCCAGGCTCCTCTGTCCATGGAGATTCTCCAGGCAAGAATACTGGAGTGGGTTGCCATGCCCTCCTCCAGGGGATCTTCCCAACCCAGGGATCGAACCCAGAACTCCCACACTGTGGGCAGATTCTTTACAGTCTGAGCCACCAGGGAAGCCCAAGAATACTGGAGTGGGTAGCCTATCCCTTCTCCAGGGGATCTTCTCTACCCAGGAATCGAACTGGGGTCTCCTGCATTGCAGGTAGATTCTTTACCAGCTGAGCTACCAGGGAAGCCCCACTTCTTTTATCCTAATACAGAGTTTTCATACTTTTTGTTATGTGTCTTTAATAACTATAAAAAAAACTTCTAAAAAATGTGAAGTATGATTAAGTGATTCACAAAGTTAAAAACACTTATGGAATCTTAATTTATTCATATTTGACAAATCTTAATTTATTCATATTTGGGGAAATACTGGCATATCTTTTTCATTCATTTAAACTATGTAAATATTGGCCTCTTCATAGTATTTGAGTAAGAAGCAAAGAAATGCAACTCGAAAATATTGAACATTAGCACCAGAAGGTTTAAAAGGATTTTACTTGAACTTCCATAATAAATGCTCTGTTCTAACAGACTATGTAGAATTTTGAAATGTCTCAAAGTTATTGTAAAAGTCAATTATTATTGTATTTTTCTATAGATACAGGGCTTCCTTCATAGCTCAGTTGGTAAAGAATCTGCCTGCAATGCAGGAGACCATGTTTTGATTCCTGGATCAGGAAGATCCCCTGGAGAAGGAATAGGCTACCTATTCCAGTATTCCCTTGTGGCTCAGCTGGTAAAGAATACACCTGCAATGAGGGAGACCTGGGTTTGGTCCCTAGGTTGGGAAGATCCCCTGGAGAAGGGAAAGGCTACCCACTCCCATATTCTGGCACGGAGAATCCTATGGGCTGTGTAGTCCATGGGGTAGCAAAGAGTTGGACATGACTGAGAGACTTTCACTTTAACTTTTTCACTTTCATAGATATAGAAAGTAAAAAAAAAAAGAGAGATGAAATTAAAACTGCAGGGCCCACATTAATTTATTTCTCCTAGTCCATTGATTTATTTTGTTATTAGTTTAAATCCTAAGACTTTTGAAAACTATTGAAAAAATATAATCAAATAAGAGAGTCTGTACACTATAGTAGTTGAACATATGTAATTGATTGTTTTTGAAAAGAATAAAATGAATAAAATTTTTCTAACTTTTCTAAAATTAAATATTTATTTATNTAAAATGGCCATGGATATTTTAGATGTCTGGGGATATCTTTGGGCTTTTTTTCAAGTATTTCTTTCAATGAGTACCTTTAAACCCCTTTTAAAATGAAATATGTATTTTATTTTTATTCTGATTTTAAAAATTTTTAACTTAAAATATGCACAGCATGAGAATTGCAAGCTAAGTTTTATTTGAGGCAAAATGAGGACTGCAGCCTGGGAGACAGCACCTCAGATAACTCTGAGGAACAGCTCCAAAGAGGCAGTGGGGGAGGTCGGTATATATGTGATTTACATGCAGTCAAGCGCTTATTTTTCCAGAAGGTTTCTGCTAGTCTGGTGAAGCTCTCTGCTAGTCACAAGAAACAGCTGTCACCATGAACAATTTTAGTGCTTGTCTAGATAGGAGGAGATACAAGAATTGGGCTTATAAAATCAACTCCTGAAAATATGTAACTGTCTGAAGACCTGTCCTGCCATCTTTTGCCCAACCACCGAGTGCTTCATTTCTGCTCTCCACTCCGAACTCCTTTCAAGGGGTGTTGAAAATCAGCAGTGCAGCAGCACATGATTTGATCTTTGAAGGTATTACTAGATGAAGAGTGCCAATTGAAGCTGACAGAATTTTCCTAACAGCTTTATTTACAACAACCAAATCTAGAATATCCCAAATGTTCTTCAACATTTAAAAGGGTAAATTAGTCATACAGTATACAATGGAATCTACAGAGAAATTTTAAAAAAGATTTACTGATACACTAATGAATGGATGAGTCTCACAGACATTATGCTAAGTGATAGATACCATACCCAAGAGTATATTCAGCTTAATTCCATTTTTATGATGTTCACGAACAAATAAAGTCAAATAATGGTGACAGAATTAAAAAAACAGTGGTTATCCTTGAAGGAATTATGGACTGAGAAGGACACTTCTAGAGTGCTGGAGTCTTCTATGTACATCTTGCCTGGGATGTGGTTACACAGATATGGTTTTTTGTTTGTTTAGTTGCTAAGTCATGTCTGACTCTTTGTGATCCTATGGACTGTAGCTCACCAGCCTCCTCTGTCCATGGCATTTCCCAGGCAAGAATACTGGAGTGAGTTGCCATTTTCTTCTCCAGTGTGTCTTCCTGAGCCAGGAATTGAATTCGTGTCTCCTGCATTGGTAGGCGGATTCTTTACTATTGAGCCACCAGAGAAGCCTCAAGTAAGTCATGTCTGACTCTTTTATAACCCCATGGACTGTAGCCCACCAAACGTATGTAAAAATTCAATGAGTTGTACAGCTAAGATTGAGCTAAAACTTGTATTTTAATATCAGCAGTTGTATTATTTAATACAATTACTTTTGTTACCAAACTAATATTAATGCTATCACAATATTGTCTTCTTATTATTCAGAGTAATTTGAAATTTTTGTTACTGGAAAGACTGTGCTAAAAATAGGTATCTTGGGACTTCCCTGGCAGTTCAGTGGTTAAAACTCACTGCTACCAATGCAGGGGTCCAGTCTCTGTTTTGGAACTAATTTCCCACATGCTGTGCAGTGCAGCCAAAAGCAAATTGAAAGAAAAAAAAATATACTGCTTAAAAATAGATGTATTTTACTTTCATTGTCTTTAAGTTAGATAAAGTACAAAAAAGTATATAAGATAAATTGATTGGGGAACATTAGAATAATTCTCTCTTTAACAAAATTTTAATAAAAATAAATTCATCCTCTCCAACTATTACAATTTTAAGTCTAAGAGGAAATTATTGATAGTTTTCTTTTTGCTCAGTGAACTTTCAGTACAGTCGCTCAGTTGTGTCTGACTCTTGGCGACGCCATGAATCGCAGCATGCCAAACTTCCCTGTCCATCACCAACTCCAGTTCACCCAAACTTGTGTGCATCGAGTCAGTGATGCCATCCAGCCATCTCATCCTCTGTCATCCCCTTCTCCTCCTGCCCCCAATCCCTCCCAGCATCAGGGTCTTTTCCAATGAGTCAGCTCTTCACGTGAGGGGTGGCCAAAGTACTGGAGTTTCAGTCTCAGCATCAGTCCTTCCAATGAACACACAGGACTGATCTCCTTTAGGATGGACTGGTTGGATCTCCTTGCAGTCCAAGGGACTTGCAAGAGTCTTCTCCAGGACCACAGTTCAAAAGCATCAATTCTTCGGTGTTCAGCTTTCTTCACAGTCCTACTCTCACATCCATAAATGACCACTGGAAAAACCATAGCCTTGACTAGATGGACCTTTGTTGGCAAAGTACTGTCTCTGCTTTTTGAATATGCTATCTAGGTTGATCATAACTTTCCTTCCAACTTCATGGCTGCAATCACCATCTGCAGTGATTTTGGAGCCCCCCAAAATAAAGTCTGACACTGTTTCCACTATTTTCCCATCTATTTCCCATGAAGTGATGGGACCAGATACCATGATCTTCGTTTTCTGAATGTTGAGCTTTAAGCCAACTTTTTCACTCTCCTCTTTCACTTTCGTCAAGAGGCTTTCTATCTTCACTATCTGCCACAAGGGTGGTGTCATCTGCATTATCTGAGGTTACCGATATTTCTCCCAGCAATCTTGATTCCAGCTTGTGCTTCTTCCAGCCCAGCATTTCTCATGATGTCCTCTGCATATAAGTTAAATAAGCAGGGTGACAATATACAGCCTTGACGTACTCCTTTTCCTATTTGGAACCAGTCTGTTGTTCCATGTCCAGTTCTAACTGTTGCTTCCTGACCCGCATATAGGTTTCTCAAGAGGCAGGTCAGGTGGTCTGGTATTCTCATCTCTTTCAGAATTTTCCACAGTTTATTGTAATCCACACAGTCAAGGGCTTTGGCATAGTCAATAAAGCAGAAATAGATGTTTTTTCTGGAACTCTCTTGCTTTTTTGATGATCCAGCAGATGTTGGCAACTTGATCTCTGGTTCCTCTGCCTTTTCTAAAACCAGCTTGAACATCTGGAAGTTTACGATTCAAGTACTGTTGAAGCCTGGCTTGGAGAATTTTGAGCATTACTTTAGTAGTGTGTGAGATGAGTGCAGTAGTTTGAGCATTCTTTGACGTTGCCTTTCTTTGGGATTGGAATGAATACTGACCTTTTCCAGTCCTGTGGCCACTGCTGAGTTTTCCAAATTTGCTGGCATATTGAGTGCAGCACATTTACAGAGTTTCTAGAATGATGTAGATGCTCAACACAGGTTCTTTCCCGGCTTCCCTCACTCCGATCTCTGTGCCTTCCCTAGTCCCTGTTGTTCAGTGCCCAGTCATGTCCTACTCTTTGTGACCCCGTGGCCTGCAGCACATCAGGCGTCCCTAACCTCACCGTCTCCTGGAGTTTTCCCAAGTTCATGTCCATTGCATCAATGATTCCCTAGGCCCTGTTATTTATTAATATGAGTTTATTTAATTTAAATTAATCCAGCAATGCTCTAAGTGGGCCCTTTGAAATCTCTGTTGATGCAACCTGACTGATACTGTGGCAGACTGAATTGTCACACTCTTCTAGTTCTCAAACCACCTGAGATATTGAAGTGAGTGAAAGTCACTCAGTCATGTTCGACTCTTCAACCCCATGGACAATACATTCTGTGGAATTCTCTAGGCCAGAATACTGGAGTGGGTAGCCGTTCCCTTCTTGAGGGGATTTTCACAACCCAGGGATTGAACCCAGGTGTCCCGCATTACAGGTGGATTCTTTACTAACTGAGCCACAAGGGAAACCCTGAGATATTGAAGTCAGATGAAAATGAGCTGTAACCTTATTCAGAATTCCCAAACTGTTTTTCCCAAAAGTCAGTGTCTCACAAAAAAGTACTTGCGGTGCCATAGACACAAAAAGGTCTGTTGTCATTCAGTTGCTCAGTCATATTGGACTCTTTGCAACCCCACAGAGTGCAGCACTCCAGGCCTCCCTGCCCTTCACTATCTCCCAGAGTTTGCTCAGACTCATGTCCATTAATTCGATAATGTCATCCAACTAGCTCATCCTCTGTCATCTCCTTCTCCTGCCCTCAGTCTTTCCCAGCATCAGGGTCTTTTCCAATGAGTCAGCTCTTCGCATCAAGGTGGCCAAGGTACTGGAGCTTCAGTTTCAGCATCAGTCATTTCAATGAGTATTCAGGGTTGACTTCGTTTAGGATTGACTGGTTTTATCTTTTTATGCCCAAGGGACTCTCAAACTTCCCCGGCACCACAGTTGGAGAGCATCAGTTCTTCGGTGCTCAGTCTTCTTAATGATCCAACTCTCACATCCATAGGTGACTAATGGAAAAACCATAACTTTGACTATATGAAAAAAATAGGGAAAAGCAGTATATTGTTGTTATCAACCAGGTTTCTTGGACTCTAATCAATAGAAATTGATCAGAGAGCAGATGAGAAATTCAGTCAAGGTCTTACTGGGACTCATGCACAAGGGAACAACAACAAATCCTTGTTTGCTCCCTGAGTGGGGGCAAGCTGGTTTCTTAAGTGGTTGAGGGTAGGTTCAAGTGTCAGGCTGGAAGGGTGGCTTAAGTGGTCTACCTACCCTCTAGGCGGTACCATGTGCAGGGTGAATATGCGATACCCTTCTTTTGCTCCCAACACCTCAGAAGCAGCAGTTGGGTTTTTGCTCTTTTTGTACCTTGCTCCTAATTTGCCCCACTTCTCAGGTACACAGTTATTTTTAGTCCTCTGTCTTTCCTTTGTATTCTGTCTCTGGAGATGTTTGTTCAGGTGCAAGCACCTTGGCAAATGGTACCAGTTCCCAGCCTGTCTCACTGTGGCCTCCTCTTACAGATTTGTAGTAAAAAGAAGCATACTTAAGCTTCAGAGAAGTTCTACAGTAGATATATGCCTTTAATCCAGAATGTCCCAATTTCATTTGACCACCAACCTAGATAGCATATTCAAAAGCAGAGACATTATTACTTTGCCAGCAAAGGTCCATCTAGTCAAGGCTATGGTTTTTCCAGTGTATGGATGTGAGAGTTGGACTGTGAAGAAAGCTGAGCACCGAAGAACTGATGCTTTTGAACTGTGGTGTTGGAGAAGACTCTTGAGAGTCCCTTGGACTGCAAGGAGACCCAACCAGTCCATCTTAAAGGAGATCAGTCCTGGGTGTTCATTGGAAGGACTGATGCTGAGACTGAAACTCCAGTACTTTGGCCACCTCATGCAAAGAGTTGACTCATTGCAAAAGACTCTGATGCTGGGAGGGATTGTGGCAGGAGGAGAAGGGGATGACAGAGGATGAGATGGCTGGATGGCATCACTGACTCGATGCACACAAGTTTGGGTGAACTCCGGGAGTTGGTGATAGACAGGGAGGCCTGGCGTGCTGCCATTCATGGGGTCACAAAGAGATGGACACGGCTGAGCTACTGAACTGAACTGAACCCCATAGGGACACCCATTAATAGTTTTAGTGAGCCAGCTCTAAGGAGCAAAGCTGAGAATACTCTTGAATGGTTTTTTTGATGACTAGCCAAAAGCCAGAAAACTAATTTCAATAACGTATCCCTCCTTGTCATTGGAAGAGAGCCCATCCCAGCCAACTCTGATCAAGAGAGGAAGCCTAAAAGCTGTGTGTGTGTTTGGAAATGGGAGGTGGGGGTGAGACGGAGAGGTTAAAAGTAAATTCTGAAATGAAAAGTTAGACTAGAGATTTAGAGATGAAAATGTCATCAGGGTTATGACTACTTGTGCTTTTGATTTTTTCTAATAATTTTAATATATTGCCTACAGACATAGTATTTAGTATCTTACCCAGCAAGACAACTTCTCTGTATGCAACAATTATAGAACTGAATTCACTCTTTCTCATTTTGTAATCTAAAAAATGGGAAATAATGAAGATAGAATAAAAGAGAAGAAATAGGATCTAAAAAGAAATTGAATGTTTACACAAATCCTATGAAATATGAAGTGTGTTAAGGTTGCCAGATAAAGTAAAAGACGCCAAGTTAAATTTGAATTTCAGGTAAACAATGAATATTTTTGTCAATATAAGCATTCCAAATGTACTAAAAATATTCATTGTTTATTTAATATTCAAATTTAACTGAATATTCTCTACTTTCTTGTTTGTTAAATCTGTCTGGCAACCTAAATGTGCTAAATATCTAAATAGCTTCAAACAAAGCACACAGTGACTACAAATGATGAAAAGCATTTTTTAGCTTTCAAATACTGACATGCCACAATAAAAAAGAGACAATTTCAATTTTTTGCAAACAGATAATACAGACTAGATTTGTCTAGGAATTCAGAATTGCTAGTTTGGCAAGTATTTAGGACAGCAGTATTTAAGGAGAATAAAATGGAAAAAAAGGAAATCTTAATTAAATTTTGCAGAAACTGCNTAGATCAAAACATTATGTTATTTCATACTTTTCAGTAATTTCCTCAAAGTTAATTAAAACAGTGATTTTATACTCTGATTGAAACAATAATATTTTACTGAACTTTTTAACAAATAGGAAAAAATAGTAGTAAGACTATTACTGGCAAAGGTTGTAACACATTTAAACTTTCAAACCAAATAAATCTACCAAGTGTGAATTATTGGTCTTCTTATTCTTTGTAACATCCTTGTTTTCTGGATTTATTTTTCCTACCTGATTATTTAATAGATAAAGCAAATTTGCAGTCTTCCCTGGTGGCTCAGACATTAAAAAAAAAAAAAAGAAGAAGAATCCACCACAGTTAAGAAAGTTTTAATTTGCTTCAAACATTTGGAATGTATATAGAGCTAACATGCAGTGACTTCTCAATAAATTTTGCACTCTGACAATAGAAAGTTATACTACATTTATGGAAAAGTATCACATTATAAAAAACTTTCTGCTACAACTGTCTCTAGGAAAGCTTCTTATAATATACAAGAATATTAGGTAGGAAGGAGGTTCTGGGTTGTCCTGATCTTCCAAATTACCTAAATGTGATGAACTTAAGAAACCCAGAGATGCGCTCACTAGATCTTATTTGTCCTTAAAATGAAGCCTACAGAGAAAACAATGAACCACTGGTTGTGTATCATACTCCACTGTGACACTACAACACTCTCACCTTTCACCTGTAGGGTGCAAATCTTGCAACTCTCTTGATATGCCTGTTGGCCTTAAAGTGTTAACCTGCAACATTGGTTCCTGCCCAGAAAATCCGTAATTTTGTAGTTCAGTTTTGTAACAATTTCTGGCTTGTGCCGCCTCAAAATCCATTATGTTGAAAGGTTTCAAGAGAAAGTATCTAAGCTTGCATCTCAGGGCCAGAGATCTTCAGTTCTGCTCAGTCACTCAGTCATGTTCAACTCTTTGTGACCCCAAGAACTGCAGCGTGCCAGGCTTCCCTGTCCTTCACCAGCTCCCGGAGTTTGCTCAGACTCATGTCCATCGAGTCTGTGATGCCATCCAACTATCTCATCCTCTGTCGTGCCCTTCCTCTCCTGCCTTCAATCTTTCCCAACATCAGTGTCTTCCCAATGAGTTAGTCCTTCTCATCAGGTAGCCAGAGTATTGGAGCTTCAGCTTCAAAATCAGTCCTTCCAATGAATATTCAGGATTCATTTCCTTTAGGATTGACTGGTTTGATCTCCTTGCTGTCCAAGGGACTCTCAAGAGCTCACAGTTCAAAAGCATCAATTCCTCAGCACTCTGCTTTGTGGTCCAGCTCTCACATCCATACATGACCACTGGAAAAACCACAGCTTTGACTAGATGAACCTTTGTTGGCAAAGTAATGTCTGCTTTTTAATATGCTGTCTAGGTTGGTCATAGCTTTTCTTCTAAGGAGCAAGTGTCTTTTAATTTCATAGCTGCAGTCACCATCTCCAGTGATTTTGGATCCCAAGGAAATAAAGTCTGTCACTGTTTCCATTGTTTCCTCATCTATTTACCATGGAAGTGATGGGACTAGATGCCATGATCTTCGTTTTTTGAATGCTAAATTTTAAGTCAGCTTTTTCACTCTCCTCTTTCACTTTCATTAAGAGGCTCTTTTGTTCCTCTGCTTTCTACAATAAGGGTGGTGTTATCTGCATATCTGAGGTTATTGATATTTCTCCTGGCAATCTTGATTCCAGCTTGTGCTTCATCCAGCCCAAGGTTTCTCATGATGTGCTCTGTATATAAGTTAAATAAACAGGGTGACAATATACGGTCTTGTCATACTCCTTTCTCAATTTGGAACCAATCCATTGTTCCATGCCTGGTTGCTTCTTGATCTGCATATAGATTCCTCAGGAGGCAGGTGAGGTGATGTGGTATTCCCATCTCTTTAAGCACTTTCCACAGTTTGTTGTGATTTTAACTCCATATAACTCATGGTCTATCTTATCCAAACCTATCTAGCAATATGTGTGCTGTTTTATTCCAGCTGAGTTGTAAACTCTTTGAAAGCAGTTAGTTCTTTTTCATAGACCAGAGCACTGGACTTCATACTTGATAGGAGGTCATGTATGGGCTTGGTATGGGCTTCCCTAGTGGCTCAGATGGTAAAGAATCTGCCTGCAATGCAGGAGACCTGGATTCAGTCCCTGGGTTGGGAAGATCCCCTGCAGAATGGAATGGCAACCCACTGCAGTATTCTTGCCTGGAGAATTCCATGGACAGAGGAGCCTGGTAGGCTACAGTCCATGGGGTCCCAAAGATAAGGACACGACTGACTGACTAACACTTTCACTTTCAGGAGCTCCTTAAACATCTAGAGATTAATAATAAGGAATTAAATGCATTTTTCTTCTGTTTAGTGACATGACCTTTCTCCAGTCCAGGCCAGTTTCTGGGCCTTCCTTTTCCTCTTTGCAGCACTATCCAAAACTCAGACCAATTTCTTCCCCCCCAAAACTCACACAAGCCCTTTGAGGTTCTTTTCCCCTAAAATGGACTGTACAGTAGAACTTCTACTAACTTACCCACTTCTACTTGAAGATTTATCAGTAGACTAATTTTTTTGAAAGAAGCAAGAGGAAGGGCAGGCAAAAAGCCAGGCACTATAAAAAAGCCATTTAATTAAAGTTATTTCCTCTGGAACTGCCTTGATACAGTCCTACAAATACAAGGTGACCTAGAAAGGAAGAATTAACTACATTTCAAAAAGATTGGAGCAGCATCTGTACAACTTGCCCAAAATACAGCCATCAGTACACTCATTTAATTTAGTTTTCACCCTGCCTAAGAAGAATGCCCAGGTATTCAGTCTCTTTCAAGGATCTTCTAATAACAAGTAGGAGTTAATATGCCATAAAATTGTCCACAACTATTAGAGTATAAAGGGCTTCCCTGATGGCTCAGATGGTAAAGAATCTGCCTGCAATGTGGGAGACCTGGGTTGGATCCCTGGGTCAGGAAGCCCCCTGGAGAAGCAAATGGCAACCCACTCCAGTATTCTTGCCTGGAGAATCCCATGGAGAGAGGAGCCTGAGGGGCTACAGTTCATGGAGTCACAAAGAGTTGGACATGACTGCATGACTAACAGTTTTCACTTTCATGAGAGGATAAAAATGTAGTATATTGATCCCTCACCCATACACAATTCACTCATCTTCAACTGAGTATACCTCAGATCAAAGTAAGTCACTACTAAAGTTCTGATGTCATTTCTTTATCCTGATATAAACATATCAGCAAATATCATTAACATGGAGTAATATATAATTCTTCAGGATTATTGACTATGTTATATTGAACCCGGCTCAGCCCCTAGCCTTAGCCAAGGTCCGCCACCTCAGAGGAAAACGATGTTTTTCCTTTAGGGTTTCTGTAGCCAAATAACAAAATCAAAGCTGAGATCAGTGCAGCACAAGCTTTACTTAAAGACCAAGGAGTGTAGAAGCCGTAGCTTAGTTCACACGTCAACTTCTGGCCCACATAGCAAGAGGAATTTGATTTTAAAGAGTGAAGACAAAGGGAGGAGGAATAGAGCTAATAAAGGGAAAATAGGAGACATAGGCTTTAGTCTACGGGGGAAGGGCCAAGGCTTTCCAAGGGAGTGGGGTGGCACTCTCTTGTTACCCGTTTTTGGTCCTTGACTTCCAGTCATAACTTCTGTGGGGGTGTCATTAAAGCAGTAATGTGATAAAATCAGTGCATAATGAGACCCAGTGTCTCCTGGAGCTTAACAGTTCAGTTCAGTCGCTCAGTCATGTCCGACTCTTTGCGAACCCATGAATAGCAGCACACCAGGCCTCCCTGTCCATCACCAACTCCAGGAGTTTGCTCAGAGTCGTGTCCATCGAGTCCGTGATGCCATCCAGCCATCTCTCCTCGGTCGTCCCCTTCTCCTCCTGCCTCCAATCCCTCCCAGCATCAGTGTCTTTTCCAATGAGTCAACTCTTCACATGAGGTAGCCAAAGTACTGGAGTTTCAGCTTTAGCATCATTCCCTCCAAAGAAATCCCAGGGCTGATCTCCTTCATAATGAACTGGTTGGATCTCCTTGCAGTCCAAGGGACTCTCAAGAGTCTTCTCCAACACCACAGTTCAAAAGCATCAATTCTTCAGTGCTCAGCTTTTTTCACAGTCCAACTCTCACATCCATACATGACCACTGGAAAAACCATAGCCTTGATTAGACAGACCTTTGTTGGCAAAGTAATGTCTCTGCTTTTCAATATGCTATCTAGGTTGGTCATAAGTTTTCTTCCAAGGAGTAAGCTTATATTTCTCACCAATTTAGTTCCATCTAGTTCTCTCTGGCTTTCAGTTTTCTCTTCCTCTATCTTCCCTTCTTATCTCTGGACTTTGGGACTAGATAAAGATTTATGTAAATTCCTAATAGAGAGCTTCCCTGGCGGCTCAGCTGGTGAAGAATCCACCTGCAATGTGGGAGACATAGGTTCGATCCCTGAGTTGGGAAGATCCCCTGGAGAAGCGAATGGCTATCCACTCCAGTATTCTGGCCAGGAGCATTCCATACACTGTAGTCCATGGCTAATTCAGACTTAAATTGAAGAAAGGAAGGAAAACAACTAGACCATTCAGGTATAATCTAAATCAAATCCTTTATGATTATACAGTCGAAGTGAGAAATAGATTTAAGGGAGTAGATCTGATAGACAGAGTGCCTGATGGATGGAGGTTCATGACTTTGTACAAGAGACAGGAGTCAAGACCATCCCCAAGAAAAAGAAATGCCAAAAAGCAAAATGGCTGTCTGAGGAGCCTTTACAAATAGCTGTGAAAAGAAGAGAAGTGAAAAGCAAAGGAGAAAAGGAAAGATATACCCAACTGAATGTAGAGTTCCAAAAATAGCAAGGAGAGATAAGAAAGCCTTCCTCAGTGAACAATGCAGAGAAATAGAGGAAAGCAATAGCATGGGATAGACTAGAGATCTCTTCAAGAAAATTAGAGATACCAAGGGAATATTTCATGCAAAGATGGGCTCGATAAAGGACTGAAATAGTGTGGACCTAACGGAAGCAGAAAATATTAAGAAGAGGCGGCAAGAATACACAGAAGCACTGCACAAAAAAGATCTTCAGGACCCAGATAATCACGATGGTGTGATCACTCACCTAGAGCCAGACGCCCTGGAATGTGAAGTCAAGTGGGCCTTAGGAAGCATCACTACGAACAAAGCTAGTGGTGATGGAATTCCAGTTGAATTATTTCAAATCCTAAAAGACTATGCTGTGAAAATGCTGCACTCAATATGCCAGCAAATTTGGAAAACTCAGCAGTGGCCACAGGACTGGAAAAGGTCAGTTTTCATTCCAATCCCAAAGAAAGACAATGCCAAGGAATGCTCAAACTACCGCACAATTGCACTCATCTCACACACTACTAAAGTAATGCTCAAAATTCTCCAAGCCAGGCTTCAGCAATACATGAACCATGAAATTCCAGATGTTCATGCTGGTTTTAGAAAAGGCAGAGGAACCAGAGATCAAATTGCCAGCATCTGCTGGATCATGGAAAAAGCAAGAGAGTTCCAAAAAAACATCTATTTCTGCTTTATGGACTATGTCAAAGCCTTTGACTGTGTGGATCACAATAAACTGTGGAAAATTCTTCAGGAGATGGGAATACCAAACCGTCTGACATAATTCTTGAAAAATCTGTATGCAGATCAAGAAGCAACAGTAACAACTGGACGTGGAACAACAGATTGGTTCCAAATAGGAAAAAGAGTACAGCAAGGCTGTATATTGTCACCCTGTTTATTTAACTTATATGCAAAATACATCATGAGAAATGCTGAAGCATAAGCTGGAATCAAGATTGCCAGGAGAAATACAATGAACTCAGATATGCAGATGACACCACCCTTATAGCAGAAAGTGAAGAAGAACTAGAGAACCTCTTGATGAAAGTGAAAGAGGAGAGTGAAAAAGTTAGCTTAAAGCTCAACGTTCAGAAAACGAAGATCATGGCATCCAGTCCCATCACTTCATGGCAAATAGATGTGGGAACAGTGAAAACAGTGGCTGACTTTATTTTGGGGGGGGTTCCAAAATCACTGCAGATGGTGATTGCAGCCATGAAAATAAAAGACACTTACTCCTTGGAAGGAAAGTTATGACCCACCTAGACAGCATATTAAAAAGCAGAGATATTACTTTGCCAACAAAGGTCCGTCTAGTCAAGGCTATGGTTTTTTTCAGTAGTCACGTATGGACTATAAAGTTGGAGTATAAAGAAAGCTGAGAGCTGAAGAATTGATGCTTTTGAACTGTGGTGTTGGAGAAGACTCTTGAGAGTCTCTGGGACTGCAAGGAGATCCAACCAGTCCATCCTAAAGGAGATCAGTCCTGGGTGTTCACTGGAAGGACTGATGTTGAAGCTGCAACTCCAATACTTTGGCCACCTGATGGGAAGACCTGACTCTGTTGAAAAGACCCTGATCCTGGGAAAGATTGAAGGTGGGAGGAGAAGGGGATGACAGAGGATGAGATGGTTAGATGGCATCAACGACACAATGGAGATGAGACTGAGTAGAGGCTGGGAGTTGGTGATGGACAATGAGGTCTGGCGTGCTGTGGTCCATGGGGTCTCGAAGAGTTGGACACGACTGAGCGAGTGAACTGAACTGAACTGATAGTCCATGGAGTCGCAAAGAGTCAGACACAACTGAGTGACGTTCATTTTCACTTTCAGTAGAGGTGGGGATTAGTGGATTTTCAGCAAGGACCTGGTGCCAGTTCTGACAACTTAATCACCCAAACACCTTGCTCTGAAATTGATTCAAACTCCTCAGTATTTATCAATAGGGCAGGGAGATACTGAGTCCAATAACTGCTGGGTGAAGCAGGACTTGAATGAAAGGTTATCCAGCAGTCTAGCCAGGATCTCATGTTGGTTGACATGCAAGCAGAGACAGAAAAGAGCAAAGAAAAATGCCGATGATACAGACTATTTAAATCTGGAAAAAAAGTAAGAGAATCTCCTTTCCATATCCCTCTCCATTCCCCTGAGTAGCCCTCGTGTGGTATAAAGTCACTGGTACTAATGGTCCCCTTTCACTAAGCTGGCTTATTTCAATTTCTTTCATTTTTTATTAAATAAATGGACATGTCCTTCATAAATTGAGATTACTCCAGTTAACATGAATTTGCATGAACTCTTTGAATTAGTGGCATCTGTTTCTATGCAAATATGCTACATTATATGATCTTTAAAAACATGTTCCAAAAGCTATTTAATAGATATTTCCTATTATTTTTGGAACTGTTCACTTATTTGTTCATATATATATATATATATAAAAAATGAACTTCAGCCCAAAGGGGTAATGTCAAATCATTACATAGGAGAGTGAAAATGGTAAGATTGAACTGGATCTTATAAAACCAAGGGAAGACTTAGGAGAGGCTGCCATTTCATTCTGGACCTTCTGTATAAGATAAAAACACATTTTGATCATGTGCTGCCTTCTTAAAAGTAAAGTCAATAGACATATTCTAAGGATACCAGATAAAAATGCTATCTTTAGGAGAATAAGTGGCAACATTCCCTATGAGTAATATAAGAAAAGCAAGCATTTTGAGGATATGACAAGCACAGAATTAACACAAATGTCAAGGACTATACCAACAAAACACTTATTTTAGATGACTTGTGCAATAGAAAATTAGCCAGGAGAGATCAAAGCAATGAATATCCATGTGTCCATGAGTTGTGAATATCCATGTGTCCATGAGTTGTTATTAAAGTTAGCACCAAAAGGTTAATGACTTAAGTCTTTCCCTACCCAGGTTAAAGCCATGTTAGTTCCTCTGTATCTCAGATGATCTTATACCTTCTTTACTAAAATACCTTTTAGGGACTTCATATTATGTCTTTCCTTTTCCTAAACAGAGTAGAACACCAAGAGAGGTATCAGAACTATTGCATAATTAACTCCTAAATCAATCTTTCTTCCACTTTTGTGAGCTCTTTGCTTCCAAAGGAGAAAATTGATTGCTAAATATGGTGTTTGATTTCTACTGCATGTTAAACTTAGGCTCTGATAGAAAAATAATGGTCTGTCACATGGACATCTTTTGCAATGTAATTTTATCATTGTATTGACAAGTGACATCTGACAAAAAGTGGTAAATGCCTTAATTTTAAGTTGATGACTCAACTGACTCAACCCAAATGGCCAAAAAACAATTTCATTAGTTACTAAGAATAAAATAAATAGTTATTGATTAATTAGACTATGTTAGTGCTTTTTAAAATTCATAAAATGATGACTCTGATTTGACAGGGCTTAGGAAATCTTTCAAATA
>SJYQ01096258.1:198574-259068 GCA_006410935.1 Redunca redunca
TATATATATATATATATATATATATATATATATATTCAGCTCAGTTCAGTAGCTCAGTCATGTCCAAATCTTTGCGACCCCATGGACTGCAGCACGCCAGGCTTCCCTTTCCATCACCAACTCCCAGAGTTGACTCTAACTCATGTCCATCACATCGGTGATGCCATCCAACCATCTCATTCTCTATAGCCCCCTTTTCCTCCCACCTTCAATCTTTCCCAGCATCAGGGTCTTTTCAAATGAGTCAGTCCTTCGCATCAGGTGGCCAAAGTACTAGAGTTTCAACTTCAGCATCAGTACTTCTAATGAATATTCAGGACTGATTTCCTTTAGGATGGACTAGTTGAATCTCCTCTGGCAGTCCATGAACTCAAGAGTTTTCTCCAACACCACAGTTCAAAAGAATCTATTCTTTGGCTCTCAGCTTTTTTTATAGTCCAACTCTCACATCCATACATGACTACTGGGAAAACCATAGCTTTGACTAGATGGAACTTTGTTGGCAAAGTAATGTCTATGCTTTTTAATATTCTGTCCTGGCTGGTCATAACTTTTCTTCCAAGGAGCAAGCATCTTTTAATTTCATGGCTGCAGTCACCATCTGCAGAGATTTTGGAGCCCCAAAAAATAAACTCTGACACTGTTTCCACTGTTTCCCCATCTATTTGCCTTGAAGTGATGGGACCGGATGCCATGATCTTAGTTTTCTCAGTGTTGAGCTTTAAGCCAACTTTTTCCCTCTCCTCTTTCACTTTCATCAAGAGGCTCTTTAGTTCTTCTTCACTTTCTGCCATAAGGGTGATGTCATCTGCATATCAGAGTTTATTGATATTTCTCCCGGCAATCTTGATTCCAGCTTGTGCTTCACCAGTCCAGCATTTCTCATGATGTACTCTGCATAGAAGTTAAATAAGCAGGGTGACAATATACAGCCTTGATGTACTCCTTTCCTGATTTGGAACCAGTCTGTTGTCCCATGTCCAGTTTTAACTGTTGCTTCTTGACTTGCATACAGATTTTTCAGGAGGTAGGTGAGGTCATCTGGTATTCCAAACAGATACACATATTAAAATACTTTAAATCTAGAGATTATAATAGCTATTAATATAGTAGTCACTAAGATTTTAAAAGGGTAGAAGTAATTGAAACTACTGAATGAGAACTTGTTTTTTAAGTTATAAAAATCTAGTTTAAAAATCCTGAAGAGGGATTTCCCTGGCAGTGACTATGTGCTTCCCAGTACAGGGGATGCAGATTGGATCTCTAATCAGGGGACGGAGATTCCAAATGCCCCGAGGCACAGTCAGGAAAAAAAAAAAAAAGTCTATTTTAAATCTTGAAGAAGAGAAAAGTTATTTGATTGTAGAATTCCAGTATCTCAGAAGGAAAAACATGTTAAGCCAAAGTACATGAGTAGTTCTTTCTTGTCATTCAATGTAGACAGATTTTGCATAATTATCCTGGAGATGAATTACTGTCTAAACCTTACTGTGCTTCAGTTTGTACCTTGGCAGTCTAAGATGATTTACTGTTCAAAGAGTGGAAAAAAAGATATTATATTTTACAGCATTAAGTAAATCCAACTAAATTTAAAAATATACAAAGTTCAGTTCAGTTCAGATCAGTTCAGTCACTCAGTTGTGTCCGACTCTTTGCGACCCCATGAATTGCAGCACACCAGGCCTCCCTGTCCATCACCAACTCCCAGAGTTCACCCAGACTCACGTCCATCGAGTCAGTGATGCCATCCAGCCATCTCATCCTCTGTCGTCCCCTTCTCCTGCCCCCAATCCCTCCCAGCATCAGAGTCTTTTCCAGTGAGTCAACTCTTCACATGAGGTGGCCAAAGTACTGGAGTTTCAGCTTTAGCATCATTCCTTCCAAAGAAATGCCAGGGCTGATCTCCTTCAGAATGGACTGGTTGGATCTCCTTGCAGTCCAAGGGACTCTCAAGAGTCTTCTCCAACACCACAGTTCAAAAGCATCAATTCTTCGGCACTCAGCCTTCTTCACAGTCCAACTCTCACATCCATACATGACCACAGGAAAAACCATCACTTTGACTAGATGGACCTTTGTTGGCAAAGTAATGTCTCTGCTTTTGAATATACTATCTAGGTTGGTCATAACTTTTCTTCCAAGGAGTAAGCGTCTTTTAATTTCATGGCTGCAGTCACCATCTGCAGTGATTTTGGAGCCCAAAAAAATAAAGTCTGACACTGTTTCCACTGTTTCCCCATCTATTTCCCATGAAGTGATGAGACCGGATGCCATGATCTTCGTTTTCTGAATGTTGAGCTTTAGGCCAACTTTTTCACTCTCCACTTTCACTCTCATCAAGAGGCTTTTTAGTTCCTCTTCACTTTCTGCCATAAGGGTGGTGTCATCTGCATATCTGAAGTTATTGATATTTCTCCCGTCAGTCTTGATTCCAGCTTGTGTTTCTTCCAGTCCAGCGTTTCTCATGATGTCCTCTGCATATAAGTTAAATAAGCACAGTGACAATATACAGCCTTGACGTACTCCTTTTCCTATTTGGAACCAGTCTGTTGTTCCATGTCCAGTTCTAACTGCTGCATACAGATTTCTCAAGAGGCAGGTCAGGTGGTCTGGTATTCCCATCTCTTTCAGAATTTTCCACAGTTTATTGTGATCNAGAATTTTCCACAGTTTCTTGTGATCCACATAGTCAAAGGCTTTGACATAGTCAATAAAGCAGAAATAGATGTTTTTCTGGAACTCTCTTGCTTTTTCGATGATCCAGCAGATGTTGGCAATTTGATCTCTGGTTCCTCTGCCTTTTCTAAAACCAGCTTGAACATCTGGAAGTTCACGGTTCACGTATTGCTGAAGCCTGGCTTGGAAAATTTTGAGCATTACTTTACTAGCATGTGAGATGAGTGCAATTGTGTGGTAGTTTGAGCATTCTTTTGCATGGCCTTTCTTTGGAATTGGAATGAAAACTGACCTTTTCCAGTCCTGTGGCCGCTGCTGAGTTTTCCAAATTTGCTGGCATATTGAGTGCAGCACTTTCACAGCATCATCTTTCAGGATTTGAAACAGCTCAACTGGCTTTGTTCATCACCTCCACTAGCTTTGTTCGTAGCGATGCTTTCCAAGGCCCGCTTGACTTCACATTCCAGGATGTCTGGCTCCAGGTTAATGATCAGACCAACATGATTTTCTGGGTCGTGAAGATCTTTTTTGTACAGTTCTTCTGTGTATTCTTGCCACCTCTTCTTAATATCTTCTGCTTCTGTTAGGTCCACACTATTTCAGTCCTTTATCGAGCCCATCTTTGCATGAAATATTCCCTTGGTATCTCTAATTTTCTTGAAGAGATCTCTAGTCTTTCCCATTCTGTTCTTTTCCTCTATTTCTTTGCATTGATCACTGAAGGCTTTCTTATCTCTTCTTGCTATTCTCTGGAACTCTGCATTCAGATGCTTATATCTTTCCTTTTCTCCTTTGTTTTTCGCTTCTCTTCTTTTCACAGCAATTTGTAAGGCCTCCCCAGACAGCCATTTTACTTTTTTGCATTCCTTTTCCATGGAGATGGTCTTGATTCCTGTCTCCTGTACAATGTCATGAACCTCATTCCATAGTTCTACCCTTCTTATTTAAAACTGTGACTACTTTTTCCTTTGTATTTAAATAAAACTAGTGAATATTTAGGCTAAATATATTTTAATCACCACCTGTCTTATCCAAATTTTAAAGTTAAGGGTTTTTGTTTTTCATATTTTAATTGGTATTGATAGCCTTGTTTAACCAGCCAACTGGAAGACCACATTGCCTCTGAGCAGAATTCCAGATCATGGGTATATAATATCTGCCTTTTTTTTCAATGCTGAACATTCCATAATATCATTAATTAAATATGACAAATTGACTATCTAATATCAACTGACAGCAATTAAGCACTCACACTATGTTACAAGATTTCTGCTTCATGTACCTATCCTACCAACCCAATGGTGCCCAATAAATGTCAATAATAATTATTTGTTTTATTTATGATATTCAGTTAATTAGCTGGTACTTATTAAACTTAGCAGATGTAAAGAAGTACTTTCTAAAGCTTAAGTGAAGGAGCCCAAAGAGAAAACATGGATTAAAGATGAAAGAAAAGGAAGATAAATACTTGCAGTTTAACATATTTACAAAAGGCAAATAAAATGGCAAGCTCATATATTGTGATCAAGTGAAAAAAAATTTTTTTAGTTCCATTAGTTATATTTGCATAAAGTATAAGTAACAATCTGATGCTTTTTAAAAGCTGGTTAAGACAACAAAAAGTAAAAAAAAAAAAAGCACAAGAGAGATTGTTGTGCTTGAAATTGCTTAAATCTTGCCAACTTAGCTTGATCAACTAGTTATTATTCATCAATAAAAATGGACATTGCTAAATCAAATATCATTACTAAAATTAGATCTCTTTTAACCTTATAATAATAGCTTCCATTGAGTTTTAATACACCCTAAGCATGTGATTTTTTTCCAAATAATTTATCATTACGTTTTTATTTGTTTAGATACACTTAGATATTGTTGTCCCAAATTTTGAAATAGAATTTGTCCAATCCAATATTTTATTCTAGACCAAGAATTAAAAATCTAGATTAAAATATTTACCAAGTTGTTAATAATTAACTGGCCAGGGAGTGTGTAATTTCCTTGGTTCTGTCTTGTCATAACAAAAATTTGAAGCAACGGACTGGCATTACAGCCCTCAGACGGGACAGTGTTACAGCTCTCAGACAGACCATTGTCACAGGTTTCAGATGGACCAGTGTTACAGCTGTGTGTTACAACTCAGTTTTATTTAGAAAATAAAGGAAAATACATCCTTGATGCTTGAGGGCATGCCGACCCAAAAGACGTGAAGAGATAGACGAGAGACTTCCTGCCCTTTGGCTCCTCTTTTTATATGTTTTTTTCCTCCCCCTGGGCCTGCCTTATGTAAATTGGGCTAGCCAGGAGTGCTGTTTGTTCTGCCTGAGGTCCTCACTCCGGTCCTCAGACCTTCTTTTGTTCTATTTTCACGGGCTTTTCCCTTCCTTGTCCTTTAGCCACCGCCATGCTGGACTCCTTTTTCCTACTCTAACTACCTAACATAACTAAGAGTTGGCTCATTGGAAAAAACCCTGATGCTGAGAGGGATTGGGGGCAGGAGGAGAAGGGGATGACAGAGGATGAGATGGCTGGATGGCATCACCGACTCGATGGATGTGAGTTTGAGTGAACTCCAGGAGATGGTGATGGACAGGGAGGCCTGGCGTGCTGAGATTCATGGGGTTGCAAAGAGTGGACATGACTGAGAGACTGAACTGAACTGAACTGACTGAACATAACTAACTTGAGAAATAATTTTTTTTAAATATTCTTCACATCTAGCTTATAGCTAAAACTCAATTTTTCAGTAACTATCCAGTAAGGGTACATAATTTTCATATTCTTTATTTAGTCCCTGGTGACAACCACTTACATAAGATATTATCATATCCATTGTCATGGCAGAGTGAACTTTTCACCTTATACTGAGTACTCAAGAAGAACTGCTAGGCCAGAGGAGAGAAAGATTGTGAACATTTTCTTTCAAAACCTTCTTCTCCAACCTGCTAACATATTACTCTTTTTTTTTTAAATTTTAACTCAAATATTGAGAAAGTACCTCATTCCTCATTCATGATGGTTGCACATTGTTTCCTTCCCCCACCACCTTCCTTTAGTGAAATTAGAAAACTACATATTAGATGCTATAAGATGTAGACTGAGGTAAAAATAAAAATAATACTTTTTACCCTGTTAGATCATTTCATGATTTCTCTAATCATCCTAAATGTAGAAGTGTCTAGACCCCTACTACAGCTGACAAATATAAACACTGAGTTTATTAGGTGCCAGGCATTTAAAGGATTTCTACTTAATCTTCAGAAACACTTTACAAGGTTTCACTTTTATTATCTTCATTTTGCAGGTATTAAAACTGAGTTTCTGAAAGTTGAAACAGTTCTCCTAAGCTCACACTAATAAATTAGTAGGAAAGACAGTCTTTAAGTGATATTTTGTTTAACTCTAGAACTTGTGGGTTTTATTCACAATACTGACTTCAATAAACTGAAGTGTCAGTCTCAGGAATAAACATGAGTTCTTACTGCTTTCACAGCCTGAATCTTCCTGTATGCCCCCACCTCTCCTTCACTCCCACACATACTCAGCTTCCTTCCTCTTTAGGTTTCAGCAACAAAGGAAGCAGTACAGCATATTGAGTTTGTGCACATCTTTGCTTCCTCTTCTACAGCAGGTGCCTCTAAGCTAGTTTCAGTGTCCATTGAATATAGTGCAGGATTTTCATTGTTGGAATTTGAATTTAACTATTTCCCCAGTTATAACAGACTGACAAGCAGATGTCTTATGAAAACAGTAGCCTCAATCATTCTAACCATGAAATGTGTAAATAAATTCTTCTCTTCTTTCTAAATATTTTTAAGATTTGGTTAAATTTGCTTTCATTAATGGTTTTAATGAAAATATTCTTAATATTTTTAAAGATTTGGTTAAAGCTGCTTTAGTTTTTAATAACCACTTAGCAAAATAACTGCTTGCATCAGTCTAGAACTGATCAGGGAAATAGAGTCACTCAAAATATTCCTGGAACAAAGGAATTTAATGAAGATATTGGGGTTTACATTAATGTTGGGAAAGCTAAGGGGAAAAGGTCAGGGAAGTCAAATCTTAATTCAATACAATTAAAGAAGCAGACAATGAAGCACCTTAGCCTAAAGCTGCAAAGTAGGTAGTTATAAAAGCGTTCACTGGAAACTTGTTAAAGCTCAAAAATATCAGAAAATTCCCAATGACTATTTCCAAGAGCAGGCAGAAGCTTCTGTCAGAATCTGCAAATTCATCTGGCTGCAGCCACCTTCAGAGCATCATGAACTCCCCTCTTCTTCTGCCTCCCAAACCTTGTAGAAATTCTTCTTGTTACCAACTCCAAAATCAGACTCCTTAGAGAAGAGGATTCTGGGAAATGTAGTTCCCTATTTCTTTACATTTCAAGGATTGAGAGCTCATAGCGATACAAGATTGACAACAATCCAGGGCATTGCATTCTTATGAACTCTGCACTGATACACGTGACATTGGCTTTGGGATCAGCTGACAGGCAGAGATTGAAAAAAGAGTGAGGAGACTGTTGGCAAATAAACTTTTAGTGAAGGCTAGAAAGGAGATGATGAAACTGTTTTAGAGACTAGAAAGAGGGCAACAAGCAAAACAATTTGTAGATGTGTAGTCTCCAGGAAAGATAAAATGTGATTCATGAACTTGTCCATCTGCCCAAGAGGATTTCCAGGCAGAATGTTTAAAGTGGCAATTGACAGTTTCTTATCTGTGTATAATATAGTGTAGAAATAAAGACAGAAATTAAAGTTTGCAAACAAAATTAGAAGAAATATGTAAGAGCCAAGGCTTGCAGATAAGAAAACAAAGCTATTTCCTATCACTGACATCTCTGGGTAGCAAATGATTCTCAAAGTAAAAATGGCCTAAGGGTAAATCAGAACAAGGATCTGACTATAATGTCCTTTAATAAGGCTCTGAAAGGTTTAAGAAAGATTTCCATAATAGCACTAGACAGAAAGACCTTAAGAATCTTAAGTGTCATCCACAACCCTCACACTCTGTGCAAGGTACAGAGAAGAATGTCTTGAAAAATTATTATGTGGCATGTTGGGGCTTGTAGTGACTTCTGGACAGATTCATAGGAAAATATGAAGTTTAATAGTAACTTGGGTCAAAGAGAAAAGAAATAGAAATGAAAAGATTTTCTACAGGCAGAAAGCAAGCCGAGAAGTCTATTTAACTGTAAATCCAGCCTGTTTCTCATAGAAAAGAAAGGACTCTTCCAAGAATAGAGTTAAGGGCTAGAGAGGAGATTTAAAATCCACAGAGTACAGTGGATTAGGGAATTGAATTAGAGAGCCCAAGTGGGCCTAATGAAGGTGCATTTCTAACCCTCAGTGTAGAGTACTCTGACTTCCCTGGGTGAATTTCAGATCAGTGGCCACTGTGAGCCACCAGTTTCTTCATCTTTTTGAAAAGGAATGTCTGTTGCCGTCATCCTGTCCCTGACTTTCCATTATATTGGGGATTGGGGAACAGATAACTTTGTCTTTTTTTAGTTCACAGGTCTCTGAATCAAGAGGCACTGGTGGCTTCAAGGAGCCTCATCTGCTTCTTGACCTTATGCAAACCATGAGACTGATGCCATGACTGTCAGTTTGGGGAGACCAGGAAAGAAGGTGAATGTATTTTGAATATGAGAGAAACAGGAGTAATTGGATCCAACAGACAAACAAAGAAAAGGTAATGTACCGGCTAAGAGTCAGACTAGGCCAGACATCTGGAAATTTGCAGGTACATCACCCAAGTTGAATATGGGCAGATTTGAGTTGAAGCAAGATGTGGTGGGGAAGGAGTGAGTATTCACGCCAAGAAGGAAGCTGAGCTGGCAAATCTGAGCAGAGTACATCAGGAGCCAAAATTCAAGAGACTTAGAGATCAAATCCAGCAGGCAGTGATAAAGAAACATAGAAGAGAAAATTTATGCACATAAATATGAGTAATGTTTCACTGTATTTAGAAGTGCAGTAAAGCTTTTGTAAAAATCAGATCCACAGGGCTCTCTGTAAACAAGTCTTTACTGGTCTGAAGGAGTTAGAGCAGTTCTTACTATTTCCAAATCCTAGCCTTGGAATCACTTCTTACATTTGAAACTGTGCAGTCTCAGGCTTTGAAAGTAACTGCAATCTTTCTTTTGCTTTCATCCTTGCACATTACCTGAGCCTGCATTAAACCTACTCTTTAAATTAATTAAGACCCTGATCTGTTTCTGTGCAGAACTGCCCTCTGTGGTCTTGTCTTTTCTAAAACTAGCATTGATCTAGCATTGTCACTACATCTTCCCTTGGCCTTTGACCAGAGTTTGCATCCCAATTCCTGATCCAAGTCCTAAGTCAATTTATTTTTTTCTCTGAGATATATAATCCATCGTTGCAGAGCCCTGTTGGAGGATAACCAAACCTAGGACAATTTTATGCCAATGACCTTATAAAGGTCCTAATTTCAGCTACCATACATTCTTAAGAGTGTTCTATAATCTTTTTTTTAGGCTCCCAACTCTTTTTTTAACTTTTTGCCTTTAAATATTTTTAATTATGGAAATATGATNAAGGCAACACATTTACAGGAGACTTGGAAAATTATAGAACAAAGTTACATATAGTTTCACTGTACATTATTTTTTAAGTAGATAAATTAAGATTTTTTACTTGGAGTTTTAATATCAAACTCTCAAAATTAATAGAAGGAATATACAGAGAAGTAGAAGTATATAGTAGACCTGAAAAGCACTATGAACCAATTAGACTATAAACTAGGAGACAATGGAACATATCCAGGGACATAAGACCAGATGTAAAAATTTGATGGTCTAAAGTTATTGAAATCATACAGAGTCTGTGTTCTTACATCTGTGGATTTATGTTAGAAATCAACATCAAAAGATATTGAAGATAACCCACATATTTTCAAGTCGAATGTGACATTTACCGAGAGATCTTTGACTTAGAAATTGAAAGCCTCAAGAAAGTTAGAAGAGTACTCTGTAATCTTGATTATGCCTCCTCCCTAGAGCAGGTGCTCCACTCTTATCAAGCCCTATCACCCTACCTGTGCACCTCACTCTGCCAAAGCAGATCTTCTCCTGTCACTTACCTTCTAAAACATTTTGAAATATCCTGATTGCATATAAAATAAAATCCAGTGTCCTTATCATATCTTGCAAGCCCTTTTATTGTCTTCCTCAGTTAACTATCATCTCTAACATCCAGCCTTGATTCTAACATACCCTTGCAGTATCCACATTCAACTAATTCACATGTCTGAATACATCCTGCATTTATTTTGCTCATACTTTTCCCTCAGCCTGGCGAGATTTCCACTGTTTCACCATGGTATGACTAGTTCCTCCTCACCAGTATTTTTAGGACACTTTATACATACCTCTATAATGCTCTCATCACAGTAATCCAAGTCTATGCCCCAACCACTAATGCCTAAGAAGCTGAAGTTGAAGAGTTCTATGCAGACCTACAAGACCTTCTAGAACTAACACCAAAAAAAAAGATGTCCTTTTCATCATAGGGGATTGGAATGCAAAAGTCAGAAGTCAAGAGATACATGGAGTAACAGGCAAGTTTGGCCTTGGAGTACAAAATGATGTAGGGCAAAGGCTAGCAGAGTTTTGCCAAGAGAACACACTGGTCATAGAAAGCACCCTCTTCCAACAACACAAGAAATGGCTCTACACATTGACATCACCAGATGGTCAACTCTGAAATCAGATTGATTATATTCTTTGCAGCCAAAGATGGAGAAGCTCTATACAGTCAGCAAAAACAAGACTGGAAGCTGACTGTGGCTCAGATCATGAACTGCTCATTAAAAAATTCAGACTGAAATTGAAGAAAGTAGGGAAAACCACTAGACCATTCAGGTATGACCTAAATCAAATCCCTTATGCTTATACAGTGGAAGTGACAAATAGATTCAAGGGATTAGATCTAATAGACAAAGGGCCTGATAAACTATGGACAAAAGTTCATTTGTATAGGAGGCATTGACTAAAACCATCCCCCCCAAAAAAATTCAAAGAGGCCAAATGGTTGTCTGAGGAGGCCTTGCAGATAGCTGAGAAAAGAAGAGAAGTAAGTTGAAAGGCAAGGGAGAAAAGGAAAGATATACCCATCTAAATGCAGAGTTCCAGATAATAACAAGGAGAGATAAGAAAACCTTCCTCAGTGATCAATACAAAGAAATAGAGGAAAGCAATAGAATGGGAAAAACTAGAGACCTCTTCAAGAAAATTAGAGATACCAAGGGAGTATTTCATGCAAAGATGGGCACAATAAGGGACAGAAACGGTATGGACTTAACAGAAGCAGAAGATAGTAGGAAGAGGTGGCAAGAATACACAGAGGAACTATACAAAAAGATCTTCATGACCCAGATAACCATGATGGTGTGATCCCTCACCTAGAACCAGACATCCTGGAATGCAAAGTTAAGTGGGCCTTAGGAAGCATCACTACAAACAAAGTTAGTGGGTTAAATTCTAGCTGAGCTATTTCAAATCCTGAAAGATGATGCTGTGAAAGTGCTGCACTCAATATGCCAGCAAAATTGGAAAACCCAGCAGTGGCCACAGGACTGGGAGCCACTTAGCATAATCCCTACAGAAGTAAATACTCAGAAAAGATAAATATTACTGTTATTATTATTCTAATTGGAGCAGCTAATTTGTAGATTCTTTTGAGGTTTTGATAGAATTAAATTTTGCTTTCTTGCTTCTCTACAATCTTATTATTAAAATTATTTGTGTATAGTCCCACCATTTGTTTACAATATAAAGTAAGTTAAGCAACACCCTAATGGGCTTATAGTTTAACCTGAATGAGAACAGTATGGTTGGACATCAGGATCAAGCAAACCCCTGAATATAAATCAATGTTAGATTTAAAAAAACTATGTGTAAACAGAGAAGCAGCCATGAAATTAAAACATGCTTGCTCCTTGGAAGGAAAGTTATGACCAACCTAGACAGCATATTAAAAAGCAGAGACATTACTTTGCCAACAAAAGTCCGTCTAGTCAAGGCTATGGTTTTTCAAGTAGTCATGTATGGATGTAAGTGTTGGACTATAAAGAAAGCTGAGCACAGAAGAATTGAGGGTTTTGAACTGTGGTGTTGGAGAAGACTCTTGAGAGTCCATTAGACTGCAAGGAGATCCAACCAGTCCATCCTAAAGGAGATCAGTCCTGGGTGTTCATTGGAAGGATTGATGTTGAAGCTGAAACTCCAATACTTTGGCCACCTGATGTGAAGAGCTGACTCATCTGAAAAGACCCTGATGCTGGGAAGGATTGGGGGCAGGAGGAGAAGGGGGCGACAGAGGATGAGATGGCTGGATGGCATCAGCGACTCGATGGATATGGGTTTAGGTGAACTCCAGGAGTTGGTGATGGACTGGGAGGCGTGGCATGCTGTGGTTCATGGGGTCGCAAAGAGTCGGACACGACTGAGCGACTGAACTGAACTGAACTGAAAAAGAAAAGTAAAATGTATCATATGGCTGAATCAAGACATCAGCAGATATTCATTCAGAGTAAAGCCTGGGGAAGTTTTCCTTTGTTATAATGAAGAAGGCTACACATAAATGGTGAGACTACAGGCTCTACTTATAATCCTATTTCCCCAATTCAAAATACAGAATATACTTTGAGAATAAATGTGTGATATAGTCTCTGTGCAGTAACCCAGAGGTAGTTCCTAGTAGCACAAGGATTTACAGCAAGAACTTAGAATGTTAAGGGAGGAATAAGAAATAATCTGATCAGATGTTGTAACTTAATTAATGAACGTAGATGGTTTCAGTTCAGTTCGGTTCAGTCACTTACTTGTGTCCAATTCTTTGCAACCTCATGAATCGCAGCACACCAGGCCTCCTTGTCCATCATCAACTTCCAGAGTTCACTCAAACTCACGTCCATCGAGTCAGTGATGCCGTCCAGCCATCTCATCTTCTGTCGCCCCCTTCTCCTCCTGCCCCCAATCCCTCCCAGCATCAGAGTCTTTTCCAATAAGTCAACTCTTCGCATGAGGTGGCCAAAGTACTGGAGTTTCATCTTCAGCATCATCCCTCCAAAGAAATCCCAGGTGGTTTACTGAAATTCTAATTGTAAGTGGCAAAGAAAATAAGACAAAAAGAAACCCAATTGTGATTGACTGCATTTGTTTTCCTCTTTTCTTTGTTTTCTACAAAAACAGTTATCATGAGATTAATAACTTTCTAAATTTAATAATGAAAAAAATGCTTATATAATCAGTAGAATTTATATGACATATTTTAGTTTTTTCCTTAGCATTAAGTACCATTTTATTGAGCCTATTTAAATGCTACTGTGTGATNATCAAATAATTCACCTTCTAATTTGAAGCTTGTCCATTTTCCTACAGAATTAATTTTTATTATGAAAACACACATAACTATTTCCAAGCAGTTTTTCTTGTTTAATACTCTATTCAAAATGTAATTTCAGGATTATCTCCTGAAGAGGCTCTTTTGCCAAAACTGTTTATCAGGAGAATTAAAGTGGAAAGTTATTTTTACCTATAATATGGAAAAATGTCAGCACTTTAAAATCAATTCTCATAACACTAAATAACACTTTTAAAAAGGAATTAACCAATTAAGAAAATATTTAGGTTTTTATTGACTATACAGTGCAGATTTTATGATGAAAGAATGGGGAGATTGGAAAAAGTGTAGAAATTAATTAACCTACCATGTTTTTTAAAAAATTTTTAAATTATTATTAGTTTTGGCTGCACCACACAGCATGTGGGAATTTAGCTCCCAGAGCAAGGATGAAAATGGCACCTCTTGCATTAAAAACATAGTTTTAACAACTGGACCGCCAGGGGAGTCCCCTAATCTACATGTTTTTAATGTCTAGTTGGCTTTGGAGTAAGCAATTCACCTGTGACCACTGACCCCTTAAAGATGTTTCCAGGGAAAAAACTAGAGACTGTGAGGTCCACTGATAATTGAAAGCACACATCGAGGATTTTCTTGGACATCCTGATGGTGTAGAGTCAACTCAGTTCCGTTCAGTCGCTCAGTCGTGTCCAACTCTTTGTGACCCCATGAATCGCAGCACACCAGGCCTCCCTGTCCATCACCATCTCCTGGACTTCACTCAGACTCACATCCATCAATTCCGTGATGCCATCCAGCCATCTCATCCTCTGTCGCCCCCTTTGCCTCCTGCCCCCAATCCCTCCCAGCATCAGAGTTTTTTCCAATGAGTCAACTCTTCTCATGAGCTGGCCAAAGTATTGGAGTTTCTGCTTTAGCATCATTCCTTCCAAAGTAATCCCAGGGTTGATCTCCTTCAGAATAGACTGGTTGGATCTCCTTGCAGTCCAAGGGACTCTCAAGAGTCTTCTCCAACACTACAGTTAAAAGCATCAATTCTTCGGCGCTCAGCCTTCTTCACAGTCCAACTCTCACAACCATACATGACCACTGGAAAAACCATAGCCTTAACTAGACGGACCTTAGTTGGCAAAGTAATGTCTCTGCTTTTCAATATACTGTCTAGGTTGGTCATAACTTTTCTTCCAAGGAGTAAGCACCTTTTAATTTCATGGCTGCAGTCACCATCTGCAGTGATTTTGGAGCCCAAACAAGTAAAGTCTGACACTGTTTCCACTGTTTCCCCATCTATTTCCCATGAAGTGATGGGACTGGATGCCATGATCTTCATTTTCTGAATGTTGAGCTTTAAGCCCACTTTTTCACTCTCCTCTTTCACTTTCATCAAGAGGCTTTTTAGCTCCTCTTCACTTTCTGCCATATGGGTGGTTGCCGGGGTCCAGCCCCAGTGGATCCAGGGTGATTCAAAAGGGAAACAGAGTATGTGAGGAAAAAACTTATTTATTTATTAATATAAGATTAGATTAGGAAGAAATAGTGTAGTATGAAAATTAAGTGGAGAAAAGAGGCTGAATAACTTGGTTTACGTGGAAAGCCAATAAAGTTCCAGACAAGGAGCTTGCACCATCTACGTTAAGCCACCGGCGTCCATTTGAATATCGGAGAGTGCCCCACCTTGGGCTCTCTCTCTTTCAGATCTTAGAAGCCGGGACAAGTAAGTAGACATGGCGAGCCTCCATGCCCCAGATGGGAATTCAGCCTGAAATTAGTAAAGAGGAGACACGGGGGAAACCAGTCCTTCCAATAACTGCCCTGGCCTCTATTGTCTAGGAAGGCCTTTTATACCTTTTTTGATTGTACATAGAGATCAATGGGTAATATAGAGTTATGCAGCATTAGCAGCCCAGACTCTTATCAAAACCAGGCTTTTCTCTCTGCATACCTAATTGTATACACAAGTCTTAGGTGATTTACATCAACTTCCAGCCAAAAGGGCCAATTAACATTTTACAGCCTTTTTTTCTGATAAGGGTTTGTCAACCAGAAGACTTATTTGTGTTGTTCTTCTCAAAGTCTGGTGCCATTCTCAGAAAACACTGAATAAAGTTACATTCTTACATAGCAAAGATACAGCAATTTATAACAAGTAAAAGGAGTACAGTGAGTTATAACAAAAGAAAAGTAATTAACTCAAAAGTCTAGTGTTGCTAACATCAAAACTGCTATATATCTTTTTCCATATCTTGTTTACATTGATTAACATCCTCCCAGGTGCCTAAAAGATAAAGAATATGGAGGCCTGGCAGCAATCATTGAGTCAACAGTGAAATCCTGTCACCAATATGATTTTTAGCTCTTTAGAAAAGTCTCTGTATCTTTAAGATGCTTTAAGCTTTGTGCCTCTTGCGGTTGGGGGGCTGTAAGCAATTCACAAGCTGTAAGAGGTCCTGGGAACCTGTTAGGCAAGCTAGAGAGTTATCAGAAGGGGTTTAACTGAAACATCCCTTTCAAATGCAGGGGACTAAAGCCCTAAGTTGACTTTCTCCAGAGAATATTAGAAGAGTGGAAAAGTAGGCAGATTCTGGTCTTGGGGGGTGGATGCTCAGGAAATTCCAGGGGGAACTCCTGAATCCTGATCACGTCCTTCCGTTTTGTCAGGCTTCCTTCCTCATGACCTTCTCACGGGTAGGATTCCTACGCTGGCTCCCAGCAGGTGGTGTCATCTGCATATCTGAGGTTATTGATATTTCTCCCAGCAATCTTGATTCCAGCTTGTGTTTCTTCCAGCCCAGCGTTTCTCATGATGTACTCTGCATATAAGTTAAATAAGCACAGTGACAATATACAGCCTTGATGTACTTCTTTTCCTATTTGGAACCAGTCTGTTGTTCCATGTCCAGTTCTAACTGTTGCTGCCTAACTGCATACAGATTTCTCAAGAGGCAGGTCAGGTGGTCTGGTATTCCCATCTCTTTCAGAATTGTCCACAATTTCTTGTGATCCACACAAAGGCTTTGGCATAGTCAATAAAGCAGAAATAGATGTTTTTCTGGAACTCTCTTGCTTTTTTCATGATTCAGCAGATGTTGGCAATTTGATCTCTGGTTCCTCTGCTTTTTCTAAAACCAGCTTGAACATCAGGGAGTTCACAGTTCACGTATTGCTGAAGCCTGGCTTGGAGAGTTTTGAGCATTACTTTACTAGCATGTGAGATGAGTGCAGTTGTGCGGTAGTTTGAGCATTCTTTGGCATTGCCTTTCTTTGGGATTGGAATGAAAACTGACCTTTCCCAGTCTTGTGGCCACTGCTGAGTTTTCCAAATTTGCTGGCATATTGAGTGCAACACTTTCACAGCATCATCTTTCAGGATTTGAAACAGCTCAACTGGAATTCCATCACCTCCACTAGCTTTGTTCATAGCGATGCTTTCTAAGGCCCACTTCACTTCACATTCCAAGATGCCTGGCTCTAAATTAGTGATCACATCATCATGATTATCTGGGTCATGAAGATCTTTTTTGTACAGGTCTTCTGTGTATTCATGCCACCTCTTCTTACTATCTTCTGCTTCTGTTAGGTCCATACCATTTCTGTCCTTTATCGAGCCCATCTTTGCATGAAATGTTCCCTTGGTATCTCTAATTTTCTTGAAGAGATCTCTAGTCTTTCCCATTCTGTTGTTTTCCTCTATTTCTTTGCATTGGTCGCTAAGGAAGGCTTTCTTATCTCTTCTTGCTATTGTTTGGAACTCTGCATTCAGATGCTTATATCTTTTCTTTTCTCCTTTGCTTTTCGCCTCTCTTCTTTTCACAGCTATTTGTAAGTCCTCCCCAGACAGCCATTTTGCTCTTTTGCATTTCTTTTCCACGATGATGGTCTTGATCCCTGTCTCCTGTACAATGTCATGAACCTCATTCCATAGTTCATCAGGCACTCTATCTGTCAGATCTAGTCCCTTAAATCTATTTCTCACTTTCACTGTATAATCATAAGGGATTTGATTTAGGTCATACCTGAATGGTCTAGCAGTTTTCCCTACTTTCTTCAACTTGAGTCTAAATTTGGTAATAAGGAGTTCATAATCTGAGCTACAGTCAGCTCCTGGTCTTGTTTTTCCATCTTTGGCTGCAAAGAAATAACCAGTCTGATTTCGATGTTGACCATCTGGTGATGTTCATGTGTAGAGTCTTCTCTTGTGTTGTTGGAAGAGGGTGTTTGCTATGACCAGCGCATTTTCTTGGCAAAACTCTATTAGTCTTTGCCCTGCTTCATTCCGCATTCCAAGGCCAAATTTGCCTGTTACTCCAGGTGTTTCTTGACTTCCTACTTTTGCATTCCAGTCCCCTGTAATGAAAAGGACATCTTTTTTGTGTGTTAGTTCTAAAAGGTCTTGTAGGTCTTCATAAAACCGTTCAACTTCAGTTTCTTCACCGTTACTGGTTGGGGCATAGACTTTGATAACTGTGATATTGAATGGTTTGCAATGGAGATGAACAGAGATCATTCTGTCGTTTTGAGATTGCATCCACGTACTGCATTTCGGACTCTTTTGTTGACCATGATGGCTACTCTATTTCTTCTGAGGGATTCCTGCCCGCAGTAGTAGATATAATGGTCATCTGAGTTAAATTCACCCATTCCAATCCATTTTAGTTTGCTGATTCCTAGAATGTCGACGTTCACCCTTGCCATCTCTTGTTTGACCACTTCCAATTTGCCTTGATTCATGGACCTGACATTCCAGGTTCCTATGCAATATTGCTTTTTACAGCATTGGATCTTGCTTCTATCACCAGTCACATCCACAGCTGGGTATTGTTTTTGCTTTGGCTCCATCCCTTCATTCTTTCTGGAGTTATTTCTCCACTGATCTCCAGTAGCATATTGGGCACCTAATGACCTGGGGAGTTCCTTTTTTGGTATCCTATCATTTTGCCTTTTCATACTGTTCATGGGGTTCTCAAGGCAAGAATACTGAAGTGGCTTGCCGTTCCCTTCTCCAGTGCACCACATTCTGTCAGACCTCTCCACCATGACCCGCCCGTCTTGGGTTGCCCCGCAGGCATGTCTTAGTTTCATTGAGTTAGACAAGGCTGTGGTCCTAGTGTGATTAGATTGACTAGTTTTCTGTGAGTATGGTTTCAGTGTGTCTGCCCTCTGATGCCATCTTGCAACACCTACCATCTTACTTGGGTTTCTCTTATGTTGGGCATGGTGTATCTCTTCATGGCTACTCCAGCACCAGATCTAGGACATATGATTATATGGTGTAACTCTCATAAGAAGGTGAAAAGAGTAGGAATGATGTCGGAGAAGGGGATTTAACACATCTAGGGCTGAGGGTCCAAGAGCTGCAGGAAGTCAGGATTCAAAATAGTCAAAAGAAAAGCTAGAGAAAGATCATTTATTTGAGAAACTCTAAGAAATAAATTAAGAATGTAAGAAAGATGCTAAGAAAGTTATACAGCAGAAATGTCAGAGCTGCTCTCAGCAGAAAGGAACTCATAGAGGTGAAAGGATCAGAGAAAGCACTGAGGAATAACCATGTGAATTATCCCCCAGAACCCTGACTCCTTGGACCAATAGCATCAGCATCCTGTGAGATCTTGTTAAGGCAGATTTCAGGGGCCTGCCTTAGACTTCAGTTCAGTTCAGTTGCTCAGTCGTGTCCAACTCTTTGCAACCCCATGGACTGCAGCACACCAGGCTTCCCTGTCCATCACCAACTCCTGGAGCTTGCTCAATTTATGTCTATTTAGTCAGTGATGCCATCAAACAATCTCATCCTCTGTCATCCCCTTCTCCTCTTGCCTTCAATCTTTCCCAGCAATCAGGGTCTTTTCCAATTAGTCGGTTCTTCACATCAGGTCGCCAAAGTATTGGAATTTCAGCTTCAACATCAGTCCTTCCAATGCATATTCAGGACTGCTTTTCTTCAAGACGGACTGGTTGTACCTCCTTCCAGGCCAAGAGACTCTCAAGAACCTTCTCCAACACCACAGTTCAAAACCATCAATTCTTCTGCACTCAGCTTTCTTTATAGTCCAACTCTCACATCCATACATGACTACTGGAAAAACCATAGCCTTGACTAGACAGAACTTGTTGGCAAAGTAATGTCTCTGCTTTTTAATATATTGGTCATAGCTTTTCTTCCAAGGAGCAGGCATCTTTAAATTTCATGGCTGCAGTCACCAGACTTACTGAGTCTCAAACTCAGAGGGAGGGACTCAGTAACTCCTGTTTGAAAAGCCCTCAGGATGATTCTGAGGCAAACTAAATTCCAGAACCACTAGTTTAGCATTTCTAAGGAGGTTGTAGCCTCCATTCTTTATCTGGAGTTGTCTTAGTTGCCCTTTAGAAATGGTTAATTGTTGATATAAGTAATTTAGATATACATACAATTCCTTTTCAGTTACCTACTGACAACTATTAATATTTATTTTATAAGTAGTGTGTATTCAGATTTCTTCTGCCATTCAATTTGTTTGGGAGCAAGCCATCAGCACGTAGCTTCAATGAATATGAGAAAAGAGAAATTAAATTTAGTACTGGTAACTCAAACACAAGTAGGAAATTAAAATATGATGCACTCCAAGTTTTTATAGTATGTATATATACATACACACACTCCATAAAAAGCATTTGATGTAAAAATATCAAGTATTTTGAAATATTATTCTGTCAGTTCCAGTAAGTGAAACATAACCATTTTAAAGTAAAAAGAAGGAAGATAGAGGTACAATAATAGTTATAACTACAAAGAATAAAGTTTCAGGTTTCCTTTTTTTCTCTGTCTTTTCCAAAGATGTGGTTTGTTACCAAAGAATTGTTAAAGAAAGAGAGAAGGGCTAATGCAAAAAAAAAAAAAAAAAGATTAATCTTATTCCATTACACTCTAATTGCTCTTATTTGACTTGCAATTAAATAATAGCATGAACTGAAATAAAAATTATAAGCTGAGTTTGGAGGGTTCCCTTTCAAAAATAAGGTTATAAGGAAGGTCTTGTAAAGAATAATTTCCATTTCAGAGTGTGTGCCATTATGAGTTTTTCTTATTGGCAAGTTCACCTTGTTCAGTGTTTTCTTTAGGTCATATATGTCCTTGTAATAATGGGCAGTGTTGTGTGGTTATTTGGTTCCAACCAGTTTTATTTTGTCCCTTTAAATCAAATTAACTGCTTATATCAACAAAGGCTACTAAACACTGTGACATTTTCCTAATTTCATAAAATGATCATGGAATGCCAGAAATACACTAAAAACATTTTATTCTTGCTTATTTTACTTTTTTATAAACTTTATATCCTGACATTAAAATACACTGAAACTTCCTTTAGTCTCCACAAGCCCAATGATAATGTTCTTAACATAACTTTAAGCTAAGTACAAAGTTGCTTATGATTTTGAATACTGCTTTTAAAATGATATTTTCTTATATTACATTATATAGTACACAAATATATACTAATGAAATGTGCTTTTAAAGTTTTTCTGTAGACAAAGAGAAAAACATAGCTAATATTAATAGATTTTTTAAATTTTTTTTATTGAAGGATAATTGCTTTACAGAATTTTGTTGTTTTCTGTCAAACCTCAACATGAATCAGCCATAAGTATACACAAATCCCCTCCGTTTTGAACCTCCCTCCCATCTCCCTTCCCGTCTCACCCCTCTAGGTTAACACAGAGCCCCTGCTTGAGTTTCCTGAGCCATACAACAAATTCTGATTAGCTATCTGTTTTACATATGGTAATGTAAGTTTCCATGTTACTCTTGCCATACATCTCACCCTTTCCTCCCCTAAGATTAATAAAAATTTTAAACACAATTTTATAATAGAGATTTTACTGATAGATTAATTGACTCATAAAAATTGTTTTATTTGAGCCCTATTCTAAGAAACATTTTTAAAGTTATTGTTTGTTACTGTTACCTTTGGATTTCCTAAATTAAATGAAAAGAAAAAATTGCAAGCTCAACTCCATTTTTTAAATCAATAGAGTATTCTGAGAAAGTGTACATATATACTTAAAAACAAATAAGCAGTATTCATCAAGGAAGAGATACATCTTTGAAACCTTCTCTGAACTGAACTGTTTCCCCCTCTTCTGTTATAGGTATCAACAGGTTTATCAATCTTCTAAAACAACAAAAAATGGATTTCTTGAATTCATCTGATCAAAACTTGACCTCAGAAGAACTGTTAAACAGAATGCCATCCAAAATTCTGGTGTCCTTCATTCTCTCCGGGCTGGCACTGATGACAACCACCATTAACTCACTTGTGATTGCTGCGATTATTGTTACCCGAAAGCTGCACCACCCAGCCAACTACTTAATTTGCTCCCTTGCAGTCACAGATTTCCTTGTAGCCGTTCTGGTGATGCCTTTCAGCATTGTGTATATTGTGAGAGAGAGCTGGATTATGGGACAAGTGGTCTGTGACATCTGGCTGAGCGTTGACATTACATGTTGTACATGTTCCATCTTGCATCTCTCTGCTATAGCTTTGGATCGGTACCGGGCAATCACTGATGCTGTTGAGTATGCCAGGAAAAGGACTCCCAAGCATGCTGGCATTATGATTACCATCGTTTGGATTATATCTATTTTTATCTCTATGCCTCCTCTATTCTGGAGGCACCAAGGAACTAGTCAAGAGGATGAGTGCATCATCAAACACGACCACATCGTTTCCACTATTTACTCAACATTTGGAGCTTTCTACATCCCATTAACATTGATTTTGATCCTCTATTACAAAATATATAAGGCAGCAAAGACGTTATACCACAAGAGGCAAGCAAGTAGGATTGCCAAGGAGGAAATGAATGGCCAAGTCCTTTTGGAGAGTGGTGAAAAAAGCACTAGATTGGTCTCCACACCGTACATGCTAGAAAAGTCTTTATCTGATCCATCAACGGACTTTGATAAAATTCATAGCACAGTGAAAAGTCCCAGGTCTGAATTCAAGCATGAGCGATCTTGGAGAAAGCAAAAGATCTCAGGCACAAGAGAACGCAAAGCAGCCACCACCCTGGGATTAATTTTGGGTGCATTTGTGATATGTTGGCTTCCTTTCTTTGTAAAAGAATTGGTTGTTAATGTCTGTGAAAAGTGTAAGATTTCTGGAGAAATGTCAAATTTTTTGACATGGCTTGGATATCTCAATTCCCTTATAAACCCACTGATTTATACAATCTTTAATGAAGACTTCAAGAAAGCATTCCAAAAACTTGTGCGATGTCGATGTTAGTTCAAAGTTTATTATGAAAAGGTTGGGATTCTATTGAAGTGAAGTAACTAAATGAATGTTAAATAAAACATTTAAAATTTTAGAAGGAATTAAAGCTTCTAAGATGATAATATTAATATTAATATATTTTAATAGCAACATGCATATACAATGTACTGATTTAAAGATATTTTTGACCATCATTCTAGAGTATGTGAAATTAGAAAATAATTTTTGTTTGTAAACAATATTTTGCCTATGCAAAGTCCCTAACAAGCTAACTGGAAAAATATATATTATTAATAACTGATTTTTCAGGTTTATGTCTTATAACAATTATATAATAATTTTCTATTAATAACATACTTCCATCCATAATTTCTATATAATCCTATTGCTTTATTATATGATCTTATTATTTTATAGGAAAGATTAAATTCACCACAAAGCACACATTTCTCCTACCTAACCCTTGTCCCCTCTCCATCTTACCCTGGGCAAAAGAGGTAGGGGAGAGCTAAAATAGACTTAGTGTGACAGGAGGAGACGTGAAAGTCAGAGGGTGATACTGTGTTTGTATTTAGATAGTAAAGAGTAATCATAAAATGAGCTAGGTACTGCAGAATAATTCTGGATATTGAACTGTGAATATTTAACATATTCTTGTTGTTTAATATGAACCCCTAGAAGAATATTTTCTTAATCATACATTATCAACATTTGAAATCAAAGCCTTACCTTTAGTAGAAATAACTCAGGGAGGGTCAAGGGGGTGATGTTCTAAGTTTGTCATGTTTAGGAATCAGATTGAAGGCACTTAGCACCCTACGTTACTTGTCATAGATATTATATGCCTGTCTTTTTAAAAATATGACATATTTCATTTCTGTCAATGTTAATAAGCTCAGCTGCTGACTAAAACGTCTATGGTACTTTGCCCTTTAGCAGATATTTCCTTTTTGTTAGAGAGAATGTGATAGAAATTCTTAGAACTTTCCAGTGACTTTAAAAAAATATAGCTTTCCAGTGGATAGAAATGAACAAGCAAAGATTCATATTATAATAATTATATATTAAATATATATGTCTCCTAATTAGTCCACTTCACAAGTTCAGTGAGCCAAAGCAATTTCATAAGTTTATCTACCATATTTATACAGGGATTTGAAAACAAAAGAACCATGCTTCTGAGAAGATTTCATTTCATTTGAACCAGCAAGGTTATATGCTACCTTTTAATCTACCATCAGGCAAAATAATTTGAAAACAATAACACATTCCCTTTTGTTCTAAGGTGCACCTCTATGTATATTGTAAATATTCTTTCCCAGTCATGTGGTTCAGAGTACATACTTTTTTTATGTATCAATGACATGTTACTCTCAATCTAAGTATTTACAGAATTTTAATTTTGTATAAGGCATTGAGATGTACTATATAGAAAATACAGGAAATAATACACCATTTCTTGCTTTAAAATGTTTACGATCTAAAAAGTGAAACCAAAGAAAATGACGCTATAATAGAAAAGAAAAAACAAAGATTGGCATGGAAGTTGTTTATATTCTTATGATAATTCAAAGGAAAAACTGCATCTGGTTGAGAAAAATCGAGAAAGTTTTATAAAGAATTTATCCAAAATGAATATCAAAGAAACAACATTGAGCACAAGATATGGAAGAGCATACTTCAAGTGGTGGCAAGATAAAGATTTCAGACTGCATCCCGGAAGTATTTAGTGGGACATGCTCATAAAATAACAATGAGTTTGGCAGCTGTTTAGAATGCAGAAGAAGAGATTAAAAGAGAAATTGGCCATTATTGTGACTGATTTTGAAAGTTAAAAAAAGAAATCTACAGTCAGTTTGGTTGCTGTCTGTCAGTAAGTGGTCACGGATGCTTTTTAGCAGAAATACTACAAGTTTAAGGCAATTAAAAAAAAATCTGATTTAAGCAGATAGAGTACATAATAACTTTTTGTTAGAAAGCAATCATTAATGTGAACAAGAGGTGATAACATCCTGAACTTGATTCTGACATTGGGGAACATAAAGGAAGAAACAGAAGAGAGATATGGAGGCAGAATCTACAGCAAATATGTTAATAAGCAGATGGACAGACAGACATGAGTCACTGAGATAACTTGTTCTCAACAGATGAGGAACTCACAAGAAGGGGCCTATTAGTGCAGTAATGACTTCTCTTGGGAACAACCAAGCACACAAGTACTCTTGGCTGGAAAATTCCATGGACAGAGGAGCCTGGAAGGCTGCAGTCCATGGGGTTGTGAAGAGTCAGACATGACTGAGCGACTCCACTTTCACTTTTCACTTTCATGCATTGGAGAAGGAAATGGCAACCCACTCCAGTGTTCTTGCCTGGAGAATCCCAGGGATGGCAGAGCCTGGTGGGCTGCCATCTATGGGGTCGCACAGAATCAGACACGAATGAAGCGACTTAGCAGCAGCAGCAGCAGCAGCACACAAAGACATGTGAAAGCCTACTGGTGCCTTCTGAGCAGTCTGGCCCAGGCAAAACTAACAAGCAGATGAGATTCATCTAAAGCTCTTTGTGCCTCTTTTATCCTCTTCTCTTTATTTCCCAGTGTGTTGTGTTGACAGTCAAAGCCTGCTTCAGACCCTGTCATTCTCTGGTTATTTCTTTTTCTCCTTCTCACCAAACTTTGATTCTGTTATTTATTTATTCAAAGACCTTGCTAAAGCTAAAATAATCTGTTAATTTCTTTACATCCACCTCAGAAATTTATATATTAATATTAAAGAATTCTGCCATAAGGGTGGTGTCATCTGCTTATCTGAGGTTATTGATATTTCTCCCGGCAATCTTGATTCCAGCTTGTGCGTCTTCCAGCCCAGCGTTTCTCATGATGTACTCTGCATATAAGTTAAATAAGCACAGTGACAATATACAGCCTTGACATACTCCTTTTCCTATTTGGAACCAGTCTGTTGTTCCATGTCCAGTTCTAACTGTTGCTTCCTGACCAGGACACAGGTTTCTCAAGAGGCAGGTCAGGTGGTCTGGTATGCCCATCTCTTTCAGAATTTTCCACAGTTTATTGTGATCCACATAGTCAAAGGCTTTAGCTAGTCAATACAGCAGAAATAGATGTTTTTCTGGAACTTTCTTGCTTTTTCGATGATCCGCGGATGTGGGCAATTTGATCTCTGGTTCCTCTGCCTTTTCTAAAACCAGCTTGAACATCTGGAAGTTCACAGTTCACATATTGCTGAAGCCTGGCTTGGAGAATTTTGAGCATTAGCTTGAACATCTGGAAGTTCACAGTTCACATATTGCTGAAGCCTGGCTTGGAGAATTTTGAGCATTACTTTACTAGGGTGTGAGATGAGCGCAATTGTGCGGTAGTTTGAGCAATCTTTTGCATGGCCTTTCTTTGGAATTGGAATGAAAACTGACCTTTTCCAGTCCTGTGGCCGCTGCTGAGTTTTCCAAATTTGCTGGCATATTGAGTGCAACACTTTCATGGTATCATCTTTCAGGATTTGAAATAGCTCAACTGGAATTCCATCACCTCCACTAGCTTTGTTCATAGTGATGCTTTCTAAGGCCCACTTGACTTCACATTCCAGGATGCCTGGCTCTAGGTGAGTGATCACACCATCGTGATTATCTTGGTCATGAAGATCTTTTTGTACAGTTCTTCTGTGTATTCTTGCCACCTCTTCTTAATATCTTCTTCTTCTGTTAGGTCCATACCATTTCTGTCCTTTATTGAGCCCATCTTTGCATGAAATGTTCCCTTGGTATCTCTAATTTTCTTGAAGAGATCTCTAGTCTTTCCCATTCTGTTCTTTTCCTCTATTTCTTTACATTGATCGCTGAGGAAGGCTTTCTTATCTCTCCTTGCTATTCTTTGGAACTCTGCATTCAAATGGGTATATCTTTCCTTTTCTCCTTTGCTTTTCACTTCTCTTCATTTCACAGCTATTTGTAAGGCCTCCCCAGACAGCCATTTTGCTTTTTTGCATTTCTTTTCCGTAGGGATGGTCTTGATCCCTGTCTCCTGTACGGTGTCACGAACCTCCATCCATAGTTCATCAGGCACTCTATCAGATAGGCCCTTAAATCTATTTCTCACTTCCACTGTTTAATCATAAGGGATTTGATTTAGGTCATACCTAATAGTATGGTGGTTTTCCCTACTTTCTTCAATTTAAGCCTGAATTTGATGAAAGTGAAAGAGGAGAGTGAAAAAGTTGGCTTAAAGCTCAACATTTAGAAAACTAAGATCATGGCATCTGGTCCCATCACTTCATGGGAAATAGATGAGGAAACAGTGGAAACAGTGTCAGACTTTTTTTTTTTAACTCCAAAATCACTGCAGATGGTAATTGCAGCCATGAAATCAAAAGACGCTTACACCTTGGAAGGAAAGTTATGACCAACCTAGACAGCATAATCAAAAGCAGAGACATTAATTTGCCAACAAATGTCCTTCTAGTCCAGGCTATGGTCTTTCCAGTGGCTGTGTATGGATGTGAGAGTTGGACTCTGAAGAAGGCTGAGCACTGAAGAATTGATGCTTTTGAACTGTGGTGTTGGAGAAGACTCTTGAGAGTCCCTTGGACTGCAAGGAGATCTAACCAGTCCATTCTAAAGGAGATCAGTCCTGGATGTTCACTGGAAGGACTGATGTTTAAGCTGAAACTCCAATACTTTGGCCACCTGATGTGAAGAGTTGACTCATTGGAAAAGACCCTGACGCTAGGAGGGATTGGGGATGGAAGAGAAGGGGACGACAGAGGATGAGATGGCTGGATGGCATCACCGACTCGATGGACATGAGTTTGGGTGAACTCTGGGAGTTGGTGATGGACAGGGAGGCCTGGTTGCTGCAGTTCATAGGGTTGCAAAGAGTCAGACATGACTGAGCAACCGAACCAAACTGAATTAGAGAATTCTAAGAGATATAGCCCATCAACCCAAAGGACAAATTTTCAAGCAGGGTGAGGCTTACCCATATTCATGTACTACCTTCTCTGAGTTGGACTAAAGCTCAAATCTAGGAAAATAGTATTCGAAATAACAGGGAGTTAGAAGTTTATTTCTATGTGTTTGAAACATTTTTTTTTTAATTTTTAGGGGATCACAACACGTTACAGTAATTATTATTCCGTCTACGTGTTTCCCCCACATGAAGATGTAGATCATACCATTCCTCATAAACTAATATGAGTGATTTCTCTTTAATGTCTTTAAACAGTAGGTACTTAGGGACTAATAACCTGTAATTTGCACTTTAAAAAATTGTATGAAGAAGAGATTGCATATAACATAATATGCTTCTCTGAATACCTAGGATTTATTCTCTCAATGAAAATTTTCCAAGGTACTAAAAGCCGATGATTTCTCCCGAAGAAAATTAAGTTTCACATCCATAACAAGTGTAATGATATAATAATGCATATATTTAACTATAAGGTAGAAGAAAATAATATCGACCCAGGGATTGAACCCACATCTTTTATGTTTCCTGCCTTGACAGGTGGGTTCTTTACCGCTAGTGCACCTGGGAAGCCCAATAAAGATCACAGAAAATGGTTAAATATGAGCTAATGAAGGTTAAGTTCCTGCTACAATTTTAAATATATCAGCACCAGAAAAGTAAGAGGAGGATATGTTTTTGTTCTAATATTTCTAAATATTTAATATTTCAAGATATCTAATATCTTCTAAATATTTGCAAATGAAGGATGTGTAAATGGCAAGGTCAAAACACCAAAGAAAGATAGGAAGCCAAGCTACAGAGTACTAAATCAACCCAAACATTTGGCATCAGTTCAGTTCAGTTCAGTCGCTCAGTCGTGTCCGACTCTTTGTGACCCCATGAATCACAGCACACCAGGCCTCCCTGTCCATCACCAACTCCCGGAGTTCACCCAGATTCATGTCCACTGAGTCAGTGATGCATAGCCATGTACAAATCATGTTTGAAAATTCACTTCTGTTTATGAAATATGGTCTGTTTTAGAGGGTTGGTATGAGAATATGTGTCCCTCCTCCTTAATTGTTTGTTTTGTTTCACAATAGATGCCCCCACCCCCCACCCCCACTCAGAGTCAAATCCATAGCATAAACAGTTTATCCAGGTGCTGGCAGTTGATGGTCAGCCCCTGTATAGGATGCATTTCCATTCTGAATCTCTAAAAACAATCTTCCTTTCATTTTCCTGGTGAACTCGATTCACCTCCACTCCTACCTCAGATCCCTCCCTGTGCTCTAGGTTATGCTAGTTTCCAGTTTCCAAGTGAACAAAAGCTTCTTTGGGACTCACTTCCAAATTCTTCTAGCCTTTCCAAATTTTAAAGTTCCTTTGTAAAGCGTAATCCCCATATTCACAGGCTCAATCTTTTTTTTTTTTAAATTTTATTATTTATTTATTTATTTTTTACTTTACAATATTGTACTAGTTTTGCCATACATCAACGTGAATCCGCCATGGATACTAACGCATATATATGGAATTTAGAAAGATGGTAATGATAACCCTGTACGCGAGACAGCAAAAGAGACACAGATGTATAGAACAGTCTTTTGGACTCTGTGGGAGAGGGAGAGGGTGGGATGATTTGGGAGAATGGCATTGAAACATGTATAATATCACATAAGAAATGAATCTCCAGTCTAGGTTTCGATGCAGGATACAGGATGCTTGGGGCTGGTGCCTGTGTACAGGCTCAATCTTAATCTTACGAGTTTAACTCTTTAACTTTGTATCAAGAGTTTCATGTCAAAAAGAAATAGAGAAAAACTGGAAACCAGTTACTAGGACATTTGCTCCAGCAAATATCATGAATGTGGGAGTGGTTATTTGCTTCCTACTAACATGCTTTCCTCTACCTCATGGAGTGAACAGCTTCTTCATGAATTTACACAAGACCTTTTTTGACTTGTGGTCAGAAAATCAAGTTTACTGTATTGCAGTAGAAAGGAAACTTGAAGGATTTTTCCTTAATATATTTTAAAGTCCTTCAAAAATAATCCTGCTCAATTGAAAATGTGTCCACATGAAACTGTTTTAGAAAATGTGTTTCTAATACTCTCCTAATAACTAAAGTGATTTTATTTAGACCTTTATTTTGCCAGAAAGTAGTTCCAAAGGCAAGTTAATATTTCTGTCATGAACAAAGTAATATTTTCTTACAACACTGTGATAATTTCATGGTATTGTGAATCAATATGCTTTCCTCTATGATTTAAATGAGAAACTTGTTGAGAGAAATATTTTCCAACATCATCATAAATCTGCACAAAACATGATAGTGCTCGAAATCTGCCTGAGAAAGATAAAATTTTTTCAAAGAATTTGCACTCCCTGATTAGTCCAGAAATGATAAATCCTGAGGGAAAAATGTATCATATTATTTTGATTAAAAATAAATTTTGTCAATCTAGCCTTTCAGTAAAGTTCAAGTTTAGTCATAGTTCCAATTTCTATCATGGAGTGTTTTTAGGTCTGCAAGGACAGTAAAATGATCTTACTGATTTATGACGATACAGCAAAACTTGTTATATCTTTTTTCTTATGCTGTCCAATAAACTTTTCATTATATCCTGTTAATAATCCTAAATCATATGTAATTAACATTCATTCCTAAAATTATAATTACTATATCATTATATTTTATTTCGTATGTTGCATCATTAATTGTTATATAATTATAATTGCATTATATTGCTAGGTCTTGCTGCCTTTGAGTTTACCCTGTCCCAACTCTTATTAATAAAATAAAATTTACTCAGCCACATCCCCCCATACACACACACTTTGAAAATTTCTTCTTTGTGTTAGTTGGCCTGGCTAGGATTTGAGTGGATCTGGGACCCTAGTAGTGCGTGTGTGTGATTTTGCAGATGTTAGGAAGGCCTGAGGGCTTCCCCTGTGGCTCTGCTGGTAAACAATCTACCCTCAATGCAGAAGACCTGGGTTCGATCCCTGGGTTGGGAAGACCACCTGGAGAAGGGAAAGGCTCCCCACTCCAGGATTCTGGCCTGGAGAATTCCATGGATTGTATAGTCCATGGGGTCACAAAGAGCTGGACACGACTGAGCGACTTTCACTTCACTTCACTTCTTCAAGAAGGACTAAACTGAAAAAAAAAAATAATTTTCTTAGCACAGCACACTACTGAACTTGAAAGAGAAAGGAGGGTCGAGTTTCAGCAGAAAGAAAGAGGAGTCCTTAAATTTGAGATTTTAAAAACCAGTGTGCAGAAGAATCACCTGAGATGCTGGCTACAAAGGCAGATTCCAAAGACTCTCAGTTGGTGAGTTCTGAGTGGAGACCCAGAATCTGAGTTTTAGCAGGGTTTTCCAGCTATTCAGATGAAGATGGAGCTAGGAGCTTTTTCAGAGACCATTGCTTGAAAGCTCCCAGCTATCTAGTTAAGTATTTTATAGGATATAGTTGGTGGCACTAGTGGGAAAAAACCCACCTGTTAATACACGAGACATAAGAGATGTGGGTTTAATCTCTGGGTCAGGAAGATCCCCTCGAGGAAGGCATGGTAACCCACTACAGTATTCTTGCCTCAAGAATCCCATGGAGAGAGGAGCCTGGCGGGCTACAGTCCATGGGGTTGCAAAGAGTTGGAAATGACTGAGCACACACACATATACACAGTTACAGTGACTGGGGGCTTCCCAGGTGGCACAGTGGTAAAGAACCCATCTGTCAGTGGAGGAGACAAGGGAGGCAGGCTTGATCCCTGGGTCAGGAAGACTCCCCTGGAGGAGGAAGTGGCATCCCACTCTAATAGTCTTGCCTAAAAATTCCACGGACAGAGGAGTCTCGCAGGCTGAAGTCTATGGGGTCACGAAGAGTCAGGAATGACTGAGCGTACACGTGTGCACGCACACACACACACACATTTATAACTGAAAATGAAATTTTGCCACCATTTTGTTAGGTCCAGTCAGAATTGCTACTATATGAAAAGTGCCTAATGCAAAACTGAACAGAATTAAAAACCAGCATTGCTAAGTGGAATCTAAAGCACTCAATTAAACAAATTATTTATCAATATATTATTTAGATTTTCTATGACAAAGAATGGAAGCTTTTCATCACATAGGAAATAACAATTTAAAGGAGTCAAATAGTCTCTAGATTTCCCAGCAAGAAACTGGAGTGGGTAGCCATTTCCTCCTCCAGGGTATCTTCCTGACCCAGAGATCGAACCTGTGTCTCCTAGGTCTCCTGCATTGCAGGTGTATTCTTTACTGCTGAGCCATCCAGATTTGAAACCAGAAAAGTCTAAAAGGGAGTCCTGATTCTGCTGATCATTGACTTGATGTTGAGCAAGTGTTGGTGGCTCAGAGGTTAAAGCGTCTGCCTCCAATGCAGGAGACCCGGGTTCAGTCCCTGGGTTGGGAAGATCCCCTGGAGAAGGAAATGGCACCCCACTCCAGTACTCTTGCCTGGAGAATCCCATGGATGGAGGAGCCTGGTAGGCTACAGTCCTCGGGGTCTCAAAGAGTAAGACACGAATGAGCGACTTCACTTCACTTCTTCAAGTTTTAGCTATCCTGCTTGCCTCAAATTTGAGTTGAAAGACTAAGGAAGTAGAGTGAGATAAAGGAAACACCCTTGAAAAACACTAATGGACCACAAAGTGTAAATTAGCATCATCATTATTCTCTATGGTAGGCCTGGAATGAGTCAGAGCACACCACAGGGAACCTGGCGTTCTAGATTGTGCACTGCTTCATCTGTATCTGGAGAGAAGTGAGTAACTGACGGTCTCCTGCTTCTGGTTCTCCCTGGGCACTCTGTCCTTAGTAGAGCAATAACTCTCAACAACCACATCTGCAGCTACGGGAAAGCTGCCCTGCTGGGCACCGAGCAATCTCTTCCTTGATGTATCCTGCCATCCCTATTACTAAAGCCTGGCACTATGGAAACCTGGTTAGCTTTCTTGAAGGATACACTGTAATCCTTCTATGCTATTAAAATCAGAACTGCAATTATTCCAGCATGGATTTCTTCTATTGATATAGTCAAGGTGATTTCTCATATGTTTCAGGATTAGGGGTTTAGTTTAATCCTTTAACTACTAAAGGGTTTTCCTATTTGAAGACAGCATTTGACATGAGAACTCTTCTTCTGAAATGAGAACTTTTAAGTTGATGAAAATAAGACTGGGGGCTTAATTTTTTTTTGACCGAGTAAGAAAAAACACTACTAATTTATGTAAAAATATTAAATTTAAAGCAACTATTCAATAATGTCTCCCTATTCACTTTCTCTTTTCACCTTCATGCATTGGAGAAGGAAATGGCAACCCACTCCAGTACTCTTGCCTGGAGAATCCCAGGGACCAGGGAGCCTGGTGGGCTGCTGTCTATGGGGTCGCACAGAGTCGGACACGACTGAAGCGACTTAGCAGCAGCAGCATTTTACATTGCTGCTTATTACATTGCATTAGACTCTCTGGCTTGGTCCTAGTACTAGGGCCTTAATATTACTAACAAAAGATAACCACTCTCTAGAGGACCTTATTCCCCACTATCTTCTCTCACCCCAACATGTGCTGTCTTCTCTACCTGGTCCTTCTCTTCACTGTCCCCTCAGTGTGTCTTGCTCATTCTCCTCTCAGTTGCTCTCAGTATTTTTTCCTTCCCACGTGAAGTGCCCTCCACTTCCCCCGCTGATGCAATTTATATCTCAGAGCACAGATTAAATTCCACTTTCTCTGTGAAACTAAATTTGTACTCCTTTTCAATACTGTAAGCACACAATATGGTCTTCAATAATTCCTTGTTTTTCATATCATTAATTTCTTCATTAGTGTTTGGTGTTTATACTAACTAAAAAGAGTAATGCAAGTTACTTAAGGGACATATGTTTATTTCTTTATATTCCTTCCATACTTATCACAAATATTTTTGAATACTGATCTCCTTCTCTAAGTGGGCCTGGTACATTCCACTGTGTCCTGCTGCTGCTGCTGCTGCTAAGTTGCTTCAGTCGTGTCTGACCCTGTGCGACCCCATAGACAGCAGCCCACCGTCCCTAGGATTCTCCAGGCAAGAACACTGAAGTGGGTTGCCATTTCCGTCTCCAATGCATGAAAGTGAAAAGTGAAAGTGAAGTCGCTCAGTCGTGTTCGACTGTTAGCGACCCCATGGACTGCAGCCCACCAGGCTCCTCTGTCCATGGGATTTTCCAGGCAAGACTGCTGGAGTGGGGTGCCATTGCCTTCTCCACCACTGTGTCCTAGTAACTAGAAATTTTCACAGTTGATTTATCTTTATTCCTAAATTTACTAAAAAGGAATACCAGTCACTTATTATCAAAAAAGAAACTGAGAAGTAATGTGTGTTTTGCTAGAAATAGAAGCTAATTCTTGTTTTTCAATGATTAGAGAGTATCATGAAAGACATGAAATTCATAGAACATTAAATTTTGGCAATATCTATGCATTTGAACAATTTGCTGTTTGATAATTATACATTGTAAACCATATATGCACTATATAAAAATGCTTTAAACTGTCTATTCTAAAGACAGTATTTTAACTGCTATTATAAAACAGATATAAATAAATACACTTAGTCATATTAAAACTCAGCTATTGGTTTCCTGCCCACCTGACATGAATATCTCCCCTTCCTACTCCTTGCCCAGCCTCAGTCCCCTTCTGCTCCAAAATGTGTATGTGAATGAAAAGAGGATGGCATTTTAGAGTAGGAAATATCTCTGCAGTGAAGTAGAAGATACAATATGTTCTTCGGTTCAAAGGAATAGTTCTTACTTCCTGGGGAATTCTGGAAATGACTCTGTATATTTTTAAAAGCCAGAGAAACATTTCTTAACAGTTTCACTTATCCCAAGCATCTTAAAAGAGATAATAAGTAATTGGGTCCTGTATGCACCTCACTTTGGCCACCTCATGCATCCATCCAGTTGACTCATTGGAAAAGACTCTGATGCTGGGAGGGATTGGGGGCAGAAGATGAAGGGGATGACAGAGGATGAGATGGCTGGATGGCATCACTGACTCGACGGACATGCATTTGGGTGAACTCCTGGAGTTGGTGATGGACAGGGAGGCCTGGATGCTGCAGTTCATGGGGTCGCAAAGAGTCGGACACAACTGAGCAACTGAACTGAACTGAATGCATCTTACTATCCCATGTTATTATGGTACAGGCACTTTTAGGCTGACTAGACACAGAAATGTCAACTCTTTAAAACTGCCCAGCTCTACAAGTCCTTGAGAATCAACTCCAATGGAGGGGAACACAGTGTGTTAATTCTGGATGCCCTACTGAACTTCCCTTATTCTCCAAGGGTCCATCTTCATCCACAAACTCAGGTTCTAGTTACATACTCCTAAAGAAGGGAATAAAAAGTGAATTGTGAGTTCATATTTTTGTCTATTTTCATTTATGCTGATCTTTCAAAGTATAGAACCCCAACCCAGCAACTTTAAGCTTGATTTTCTTATCTGTTGTATCTTCCTATTAATCTTAAAGTTTAAATACAATCTATTCTAGTTGCCATACTTACACAAAAATAACTCCAATTATAAATGCTGCATGCTTTAAGAATCTTCTGTCCTTTTCCCTGTTCTTATAGTATTTCATAAGCAAAACATCTAGTAGCTCAAGTTGGATAATTGACTTCTTATGTTTGTATTTTCCACTGAGTAATCAATGAACTGGAATTGTATATGTATACTGTTAAATCTGAGCCAAAACTTTAAATGTGTTTTTCTCAAGTCTTCCCATGATGAAAAATAATATATAGTGGTTATTATCTTTAGTAAAAAAAAAAAAAAGAAAACCACTTACATTTAACAGTTTTAATAGCAATCACCCAAACTATAGAAAATGTTCAAACATGAATTCTGAAGTCTATGAAATATGAGTCTTCTCAGTTTGTTGCTATTAAAAGGGTAATAAAAAGAAATGTATTCAGGAATTTGATGTTACTTAGCCCCCAAACATAGTAAAATGTGAAATAAACCATATCATTCAAATAATGTGTTGACTTTCACTTTATCATTTCAGAACATCCCATAGCATTCTATTTAAAAACTACAAAGGAATAATAAAAATATGAAGCAGATGTGGATTTTAAGTGTTCAAATGTTTTTCCACAGTGCTTATGAAGACTGAGCTATAAAATGAGTCTCCTTTATTTGACAATATAACCTACAGTAACTTCACTTCTGGTCCTTCGGTTAGCTCAAAGAATACACATTATCATTTGTAAAATTCTGTTTAGTGTGAAGACAATTCCTTTTATTTTCTTAAATTAAAAAAAAATCAGTAAAAAGTAGTTACTGATATGTTGTTACTAAACAACATTCAAGAGCAAATGAAAAAGGACAGGAATTTTCTTCATTCCTGCAATGAGTTCTTTAATTTTTGAGTTCCTAAGAAGAGTTGTGACTGTAATCACGTTGTATGTGTTAGATTTTTGAGATACAGCTTGTTTCACCTTTTCCCTCTCAAAGTAAATCTTAATAGAGACGAAGCGAAAAAAACGTTGGCACTTATGAGGACAGGAAGAAAAGGTTACAGTGCTGATTAAATAAAACCTGCTTGCCCATATTCCATAGAGAAAGGTATATGTTCACTAGTTATTAAAACTATATTAGAAGGAAATAATAAGGAAAAAAAAAACACNCTAGAGGTCCATATATGAAATATTTCTTGATGTTATTTTTTCCCCTGCATTTTCTTTTGCTAGTTGACCCTCCCTCATTCAAGGAAATTTCTCTGGAATAAATGTTAAATATTGGCCTTCAGGTGATGTAAATGTAACATATAGCATTAGAAGAGAATATTTGTCTGATTTAGTCCCCAGTGATTAAACTGCAAATTATGGGGTAGAAAATCCAAAATGTATTGAGGGGACTCTGAAAGTGAAAGGTTTTTGCATCTACTTTCCACTATGACCCTGAGCAGCTGAGTTCCCACAGAATTAGCTACTCTAGAAAAGTACAGTAGCAATCTCTTATATATGGGTGCATAGGGTATGGGGGCAAAAATGGGACTGACACAGGCCCAGGGAGCATCCTAGAGCCACTGGTAGCATGAGGGTTCTTTCAAAAGACCCTAGATGTGGAAATGAGAGAGAGAAGCATCCGCCCTTCAGGGGCCCTAGGGGTACAGGAAGACACTACAGAAGGTCAGATCTTGGCTGCAATCACATCTTAATATTGATGCCATGATGGAGAGAGGGTGTCAGAGTACCTTATAACGCGAGTTACATTTCAAAGATTACAACGTGGCATTGACGCAGAGAATGCAAGAGAAGTAGATGTACTTTCCCAAACAGAGGAAGAAAGAGGGATGTGGAGGGCAGATTCTGAATTTGAGTAAAGCACAAAATACTCAGAAATCCCTGGAGCAATAGAGTTTACTGGAAATTAAGCTTTATTCTTCAGAAGAATGGGTTCTTAAGATAGAGTGCTCATCGAAATACAAGAAAAATGAAGTTAACATTGGTTTTCACACCAGCATTTGTGATTAGAAAGATTTAAGTGAAGTTTCTGAAAGAGGGTGAAAGACTAAATGACTTATATGGGGAAAGAATCTTGAAAAGAGTAGATATATGTACATGTGTAACTGCTTCTCTTCACTATACACCTGAAACCCAAATTGACACAACATTGTAAATCAACTATACTCCAATAAAAATTAAAAAAAAAAGAAAGTGAAAGATTCACTGAAAGAGAGTGAAAGATTCAAACGAAGTTTCTGAATAAATCTCTCCAGCTGTGGGACTTGGCGTTTATCCATCCTTCGCTAGCATCTTAGTCTTTGTTCACACTTGGTGTCCAAAGTTTCTCTTTATGTTGTCTACCTTTAGCCCCTATCTTAGTTTGGATAACTTTCCCCAACTCAAAAGAACAGCAGCAGGAAGACAGGTATTATATCAGTTTTGCTTATCATTTGTCTCCACTGCCTAGAATGGTTCTAGCTTATGGTACATGCTTAATCAGTTTAGTTCAGCCGCTCAGTCGTATCTGACTCTTTGTGACCTCATGGACCGCAGCACACCAGGCTTCCCTGTCCATTACCAACTCCTGGAGCTTACTCAAATTCATGTCCATTGAGTTGGTGATGCCATCCAACCATCTCATCCTCTGTCATCCCCTTCTCCTCCCGCCTTCAATCTTTCCCAGCATCAGGGTCTTTTCCAATGAGTCAGTTCTCATCTGGTGACCAAAGTAATAAATAATCATTAAAATGAGATAATTTTTTAATTAGATGACTAAAGCTCAGATGAGAAACAATATTTTGTGAGACAAAATTAAGGAAAAATACTACTTTCACCTTTTCCTTCTCATTAATAGACTATGAGTAAGTTTTATGGATACTTGGTGTGTGGCAGTTCCTAGGATGTAATTTGGAAATTATAAGAGATTTCACCATGTGTCAACACAAAGGGCTGGCAGATTTTATCTTTTCTTAGAATTATATTTTAAATGTTACAGTTTACTATTTTCTGGGTGACCTTTTAATCATCCATCTCTGCAGCTTCATATTACTAGAAAGAGTGGAAAAGGGATCAGAGATGTATTCATAAAGCAAAAAATAAGAGGACAAGTTCCAATTTAGCTTAGTATATCAAACAAACATTGTTGTTTGCTGCCCCTTACTGGTAAGATAATAAAATTGCTAAATCACGTTTTAAAAGTATAGTTGTTGGCATTGAAATCCGATTTTATAGGAAATATCTCCTTTATCACATGCACACACACAAAATTACACAAGTGAATTGTCTCAAATACTGAGTAGCATATGGGAGGAGTCACTTAATTGAAAGCAGTTTTCTGGCCTTCAGTTTGGATAATTGTGGAGAAAAGTTAAGTAGGGAAAGTACTAAAACAAGCCTCATGTGTGAGGTGCTCTCCCTTGCTTGAAAACTTGAAAGTTATCATTGGCAAAAAATACAGTCAGTTAATTTCCTTGAAGTGATAGTCTTATTTTTGAGAAAATATGTGTCAGGTGCCTACATCTGGATAACCAGGGGTTGTCTTCCAGTCACGAGCAGCAGCTAATTCAGATTGCAGTGGAAACCAGAGCCCAAGCTCTTTCGTCACGATAACCATCATAATACATCATTATTCAGCAAAAGTTTTTCGTGCACACTTTCCATGTTATCACACAGAAGTTAGAGAGCAGCAGAACTGAACTTCCAGGAGAACACAGCACAGAGCCCAGAGGGCTCTCAGAGCGCAGGGGGTTGGGCTTCTGAACACAGAGCCAGCGGTTCTGCCCTCGTCCCTGTTAATGGTTAATGAGCCCAGGGATTCTGGATAATGTTCCACCTTCAGTGCCAGGTTGGCTCTCCAAGGAGAACTTTAATTTGGGCATGAAATGGCCATGGAGGTGATCCAGAACTGTAGATTAACAACTGAATCTGTGGTTTCCTCTGGTATATCATCAGGAAACCCCATATCTCCAGGGGCTGGGTTGAGATACGCAGCCCCGAACAGTGTACAGAAAGGACCTAATTCTTAGTAAACAGGTAAAAAGATTATGGGTAAGAAGACAATGCTAAAAATCTAGTTTAAAAGACAAGACAAGGTTGAAAATAGAAAGTGAATACTGAAGGCAGAAGTCAGGATAGGAGAGAGCAGACAAAAGGAGGAAGGAAGCAACTGAAAAAACACTTTGTGCAAAAGCTGAAGAAATAAAAGCCTCCATCAGCACAAGAGTTCCAGCAATCACCCTTTTATGGTAACTGGTATGTGATATGCGGCTTAAAGGCAGTTCCATAAAGGAATTATGCAGGGCTGGAACCGACAGCTAGGTGGGAGAAAAGTACCTGAAGCTGAAAGAAAACAGGATCAGAAAAAGTGGCCCCAGGAAGGGATCTAAGAGTCAGAAGGTAATTCCAGGCAGAGATGTGCCCTCCCCTGTCTCTCTCTGTCCTCTGACCTTCTCAGTGAGCTACTGGAAAGAATAATGCTGTCTCCTCTTGCTCATTTTCAACTCTTTGCACTCAAACTTCATCCCCTACACTTCACCCATCATAAATGTCATCAGTGGCTTTCTAACGGAAAAATCCTATGAAAGTGAAAGTGAAGCTGCTCAGTCGTGTCCGACTCTTTGCGACCCCATGGACTGTAGCTATCAGGCTCCTCCGTCCATGGGATTTTCCAGGCAAGAGTGCTGGAGTGGATTGCCATTTCCTTCTCCAGGGGATCTTCCTGACCCAGGAATCGAACCTGGGTCTCCCGCATTGCAGGCAGATGCTTTACTTTAACTCTCCTTTTGCAACTTTATTTCCATCTAGCCTCTTCTCAAAAGTCTCCTGATCAAAAGCTTTCTCTTAAAAAAGAAACCTTTCTTAATTCCCCCAATAAAACAGCACTCCTTGTCATACAGTCACTATTCCTTATGTTATCCTCTTTTTTATGTTTATTTTTTTTAAATTCCAGACATAGGAAAGTAAACTGAACTGCTTCAAAAGCTACCTAATTCATGGGCAAGCTTGTTTTACCTTGTTCCTCACTAACTTTCCCCTCCTATATTATTTTGAAGTAGTTTCCAGACATATCTTTTCATCCATGAATATTTTATATGGAGGATTTTTTTTGTTAAGCAACCATAATACCATTATCATAACTGGAAAAAAGATAATAAGTCTTGATGTATACACACACACACACACACACACACACACACTGGAACATTTATTCAATCATAAAAAAGAGGAAATCATACCTTTTACAACAACATGGATGGAATGTGAAGTCATTATGCTAGATGAAATCAGCCATATAGAGAAAGACAAATACTGTGTGATCTCACTTATATGTGGAATCTAAAAAGAGAAAGAGAGAGAGAGAACACCACTCATAGAAAAAGAGATCTGATTTGTGGTCAATAAAGGCAGAGTGTGGGGGAGGGTAAATTGGAAGAAGGTGGTCAAAAGTTCAGACTTCCAGTTATAAATACTAGCAATGTAATGAACAATGTGATGGCCATATTTAATACTGTTGAATGATATATAAAAAGTCATTGTAAGAATAAATTGTTAGAGTTCCATAAGGAGAATTTTTTTTTCTTTTCTTCTGTCTTTTCCTTTTATTGCATCTGTATGTGTAGATGGTTGTTAGATGAACCTATTGTGGTCATCATTTACAATATATATAAATCAAACCATCATGTTGCATGCCTTAAACTGATACACTGATGTATGTCAATCATTTAGCAAAGAACTGGGAAAATATAATAATTATCTAATGTAGCAAATATTCAGTCAGTGCTTAAAGAACCAAGTTACTCATTAATATCAGGTTTTCTTTGTTTGAATCAGTGTTTAAAAAAGCTATATAACTGATTTGTTGATACGTTCCTTTTCTCTCTCCCCACCTTTTCCCTCAGTAGTCTATTTATTGAAAAAAAAAAACTTGAACATTTGTCCTGTATCATTTCCCATTCTGGATTTTGCTAATGAGTTTCATTGCTACTTTTCTTTCGTATTTCCTGTGAAGTGATGGTTGGATCATATGTGGTTTTCTTGGTGAAACTGCTTCATAGGGGTTGTGGTGTTCTTCCAACAGAAATTACATTATCTACTTTAGTGACACAGGCATAAATTGATTGGTATTGACTTGATCCATTAATGCACTAGAAGTTTTAAAATGATAAACATCAATTCTGTTATTCTATCTTATTAACTAGAGTACTGTTATAAAGAAAAACTCAACCAGATAAATTTTTTTGGTTACCCAGCAGTATAGCTCATACGGGAAAGGTGGGATAAATGCTTGATTGGTTCTCTTTAAAAAAAAAAAAGAAGAAGAAGTTTCAAAATAATGAGTTTCTCAGCATCTTGTAGCAGTTACCAGTTGTGAAAGTTGCTCAGTCGTGTCTGACTTTTTGAAACCGGATGGACTGTAATTCACTAGGCTCCTCTGTGGGATTTATATCAGTTTGTTGAAAAAACTCTCCCATTCCCCACACCTACAAACTCAATAGCTTAAAACAATAAAGCATTTATGAATCTTGCCAAGATGCAGAAACAAGGTCCAGATTATCATCCTGGCTAAAATAATTTTTAAAAATATAAAATATATGAGACAACAATTTGTAAGACATTGGACATGAGACAACAAAGGACAGTTATCTCTGAGAGACATGAAACGAACCAGGTAAGCTCATGGATGTCCCACTGTACTAACAAGGGGGGATTTAGAGGCCACAGCAAAGAAAGGGAAAGCTGAGGCAGATCCCAGCATACTCCCTAAATTGAGGAGATGCAGGCAAGATTTTAGTGAGTCCAGAGAAACTAGAGTTCAGAGGAGATAGTACCAGAGAAGAGAGAACTGTTCACTGATAGAACTCTGGGGGTAAGTAGAGGTATATCCTCAAGTATCAGCTGAGTACTGGTCAGTATATGCATGTGAGGAAATTACCTGAGGTTGGACGAGAATCAACAGAAAAGATTAGAGGCAGCAGTGCCTAGCACTCAGACAGGGCCGCAAATAGTGTTTGTTCCCACTAACCAGACTAGAAAACCCATGATTTATAAAGTGTTAGGAACAGTACATGGAAGGATCTTGTCTCACAATTAGAGATTACATGGCAATGGACTAAGCACTGAACTGATCTCACTTAAGAATCCTAAATTCAAGAGTTTGAAAGGTCAATCTATTTTCAGGTCACAAAACTGTAACCCAGAACAAAGTTCAAGAATCCTTTTGGAATGCAGAAAATACCCAATACCCAACAAGATAAAGTTTAGATTATCTGGTAGCCAATAAAGTATTATTAAGTATGGAAAGAAGCAAGAGAGTAAGACTTACTGTTACGAGGCTATAAGCTACTTAATCAAAACCCATCCAGAATGGACACACCTGTTAGTAAACAAAAACATTAAAACATTTATTATAACTTTATTTCATACATTCAGCAAATTAAGAAGAGATATGAAACATTAAAAAGAACCAAACCAAATTTGTAAAATTGCAATGTGTGAAATGAAAATGTTGAATGTAGTTAATGGCAGGTTAGAGACTCTACAAGAAAAGTTTAGGGATTAATAAACGTGAAGATACCACAATAGAACTATTCAAAATAAATCACACAAAAAAGAGGGAATTTTTTTGTAATGAACAGAGCTGTGAGCTGCAACACAATTGAAGCAGACTAATCTACACATTTTGTAGTCCCTAAAGAGAGGAGAGAAAGGAAGAGATAGAAAAATTATTTGGAGAAAACCAGCTAGAACTTTCCAGATTAAATTAAAGCTATAAAGCTACATCTTCAAATATTAAGCACAAGAATCATGAGTAAAAATATACCTAGGTACATCATAATCAAATTGCTCAGAACCAAGGTAATCTTAAAAACAACTAGATGAAAAAATGCAAAATACACAGTATATACATGTGACAGCAGATTTCTTGTCAGAAACAGTGCAAGTAAGAAGATAGTGAAGCAAGAACATTAAAGTGCTGAAAAGAAAAAAGTGTCCATTCTATATACAGTGAAAAATATTTCAAAGATGAAGGTAAAATAAAGACATCTTTAGACAAACAAAAGCTGAAAGATCTCTAGTATACCCACACTGTAAGAGATATTCAGGGAAATCCTTCAGTTAGAGGGAAAATGATGTAAATATGACCAACACTAAGGAATGAATAATTCCGGAAATGGTAAATTCATGGGTAAATGAGTATTTCTTTATTATCTAAATTTTTAGAAGATAATTGATTATTTAAACAAAAATAGTAACAGTACAGTGTTGAGTTTATAACAGACAAGCTATATAACAAAAAATATGATGACCACAATAATGCAAAGGTCAGGAGAGAAGAAGGAAGTATGTACTATTGTAAAGTTCTCTTTATATACTTGAAGATGCATATGATAAAGCAATGGAGTAGGAAATGGAAATCCACTCTAGTATTGCCTGGAAAATTCCATGGACAGGGGAGTCTGGAAGACTACAGTCCATGGGGTTACAAAGATTCTGACACAACTGAGCTTCCATGCAAGGCAAGGATGATAAAGGTGTATACAATAAAACTTAAAGCAACCACAAAAATGACAAAGCAGTCAGTTACAGCTAGTAAGGAAATAATGGAAATAATATTTTATAAAATATTTAATTAAATCGAAGGAAGGAAGGAAAAGGGAGAAAAAACAGATGAACAAAGTAGAAAAAATAAAATGTTTAAATCTACCCATACTATTATATTAAATGCAGATTGTCTAAACACCCCAATTAAAAGGATAAAATTGTCAAATTGGGTTAAAAAATCAAGACCCAACTGTATGCTACCTACAAAAAACACACTTCAAACGTAAAGATAGAAATAACTAAAAGTATAAGAATGGAAAGATACACCATGCTATTAATAATCAAAGAAAGAATGGCTTCCAGGTGGCGCTGATGGTAAAGGACCCACTGCCAATGGAGGAGACATAAGAGACTCTGGTTCAATCCCTGGGTCAGGAAGCTCCCCTGGAGGATGAAATGGCAAACCACTCCAGTATTCTTGCCTGGAGAATCCCATGGACAGAAAACTCTGGCAGATGTATTCTATGGAGTTGCAAAGAGTCGGACTCAACTGAAGCAACTTAGCATGCATGCATTAATATCATACAAAATAGATTTCGGAGCATAGCATTTTAGCAGGGTAAAGAATGTCATTTCACAGTGGTAACATTGGCAGTTTATCAAAAGGACAAAACATTCCTAAATGTTTATTCACCAAATAAGAAAGTTTTAAAATACATGCAACAAAATTTGTAGCTATAAGGAGAACTTGGCAAGTCTACAAGTATATTTAGAGAGTTTAATACCATTGTCTTAATAATTAATGCAACATGTAGAAGTAAAATCAGTAATTGTCCTCAGAGTTCAGTGATCTATAGCCTGAGAGCGAAATTCATTCTCTGTCTGTCCCATCTGATTTTGTAAATAATATTTTATTATGTTAACATTCTTTCACTTATATGTATTGTGGGCTTCTTTTGCATCACAACAGAAGGTGTCTATGGCTGTTTACACACTGTACCAAAATAGTAGTATTTAGGGGAAAAGTTAATAGTACTCAGTGTCTATATTTTTTTTGAACAAAAATAAAAACCAACACATCAAACTCTGTGAAACATCACTAAAGCATTACTTAGAGGGAAAGTTATAGCACTAAGAGCCAAAAAAAGAAAAAAATAAAGATCTCAAATAAATTAATTTCTACCTTAAGAGTTGCATAATTGTGCCAAAGACTCTATGGCCTGCAAAGCCTAATATTTTTACTATCTTTTTCTTTATTGAAGAGTCTATTAATGCATGACAGAGAAGACTAGGAGAGTACCACCACTTTGACATGATGGAGGTTTATAGACTCCATTCAACAGTAACAGAAGACATTCATTTCAAATGCACATGGGACATCTACCAAGAAAGACCATATTTTGAGCCATAAAACAATTTTCAGTTCAAAAAGATTAAAGTCATACAATGTATATTCTCTGATCATAAATAAAATTAAATGAGGATGATGGATATATCTATCAAATCGTTCATAGTGATGGTTTTATGTGTATACACATATGTCACAATTTACCAAGTTGTACAGGTTGAATATGTGCAGTTTATTGTATATCTGTTATATTTCAATAAAACTGTTTTAAAAATAGGCTTGAAAAGTAATCTGGGCAGTTCAACTTCTCCAGGCTGAGCTTTGTTGGTCAGCAGGCAGCTGGCTGGCATAGAATGACCTCAGTCAGTTGAGATGACTTAATTCTTTTACATGTAATCTCTCATGGACCAGCAGGCTAGCCTGGGCCTTTTCACCACATGGTAGGAAGGTGGCACAAAGGAGAAAGCACAGCTGTGTAAGAGAGCAGGCAGAAGCATGCTTACTTCTTGAGGCCTAAGACCTGGCACACTGTCCTTTCTGTTGCATTCTGTTGGTCAAACAGAGTTGGAGGGCCAGTCCAGATTCAAGGGATGGAGAAAAATACTCTCCCTTCTGATGAGAAGAACTGCAGTCATGTCGTAAGGAAAGGAAATAATTGAGGGTGTTTTTTGCAGTCAATCTTAGGATCATTATTAACTCATGGATTTAATATTACTTGATGTATTTTAGTCAATCGTAGTTCTACTGCATTCAAATTGTCTGTATTAGGGCAGTGAGAGCCACCATTTACTTGGAAGTCCTGCCACATTCTCTAAGTCTGGAAACCACATTTTCCAGATTCCCCTTCCTTGTGTGGTTTTAGGTCAGAGTTTGTCAGTGACAGGAATGCATGCAAAGTTGAAAGTGGAGGCAGAAGCCATTATTGCAGGAGTTGGCTGTGGCCAGATTCATTGGCTTCACAGATTTGCCCATGAGCTCACACTTCAGAGTCACTGTGGGTGGAATGACAGCTTCTTAAACTCTTCTAGAATTCTTTCTTTTCAAACTGATTTCAGCTTCATGCTGAAAAATTAGAGATGTGATTCTCTGGCTGCTTTCTCAGCTTTTCCACATACTTATGTCAATTCAGATTCTTGTAACAAACCCTTTTATTCCCATATTAATTGTGGGGCTCTTCTCTTAGTTGAATCTAGACTGATAAAGAGGTTCAAGTTGGCCTCTGAGTCCTTTTGATATAATATTGTATAATCTTTAATAATTCTCTTACTTTCTGGTGTAAGAAGATACTCTTAAGTTTACCTTTTATTATTACTGCCCAAGATCTGAAATCAGCCATTTCTTCAAGGACCAGCTTTTTTTCTTTTTATTTTTTAAAGTTACTTAGAATAGTTGCTCTCTGAGTACATGGTTTATTAATAATAGCTCCTTTCACTATTTGACATTAAGTCATATATATATTTACTTATTGTCTGTCTCCTCCTCTAGAATATGTCTAATAGAAACAAGGACTAATGGGATACCAGTGTATCCCTAGTATATTTTCAGCTACTAAAATGCTTTATTTTCTTAGTCTTCTCAAGTGATTTCTTACATTTTCTACTTTACTACTAAATAGCTTGAGCCCCTTTAATGCAGAATTAACTCCTGTACCAGAAATTTGTTTATATTCTTACTTTGTTTGTCTATAAAATATATCCCAAAAATGTCTGACATCTGTTTTTTTAAGGCTATGTGCAATGAAGAAAATGTTGGCAAGATAAGTTTAATTAAAATTACTATGCAAGGTAACAAGTCAGTTGCTATTTTTTGTCTTTATTATATTGAAATTAATTTGAACATTTACAATTTCAGAAAAAAAATCGCAGGAAAGTGCCTGTGATATGCAGCCAGGCATTTTTCTTCCAAGGACAAGCCTTGGATTACATACAGTAAGAATCTACTAAACTGGGGCAAAAGTAAGTGTGGCTTTGAGCAAAAATTTATTGCAATGCAGCTGTCATGCGACACCTAGTAGCTCTGTGGGTTTTGTGGACACGAAAAATAAACAGTGAACTCAGAAATGTATCACCACAGTAGTCTATTTTATACAAATATTCCAGTGCCAAACATTTGATGCTAACCACAGAGCAAAAAAGTAAGTATGCAGATTAATACATGGTAAAAATTGAAATGTAAATAATCATAGTCACACCAGTACAAACCACATGTTTTTCATAAAATGTCTCCAATTTGAATACTTAACTGTCAGGCTAAGTATCTATGATTAGAGAAAGGCTACAGTCTAGAGAAATACAAACTGTCTACTATAAACTCCAGTGATTTGATTGACTGAGATAGAGGAGCACCTATGAATCTCTTGATGTTTTAACAAATTTGATGTTTAATGAAAAAATTTTGGTGTTTTAACAGCTAAACTAAGTGTAATTAGAGAGGTCCTTTATGTTTTACCAAGTCAATATGCCTAACATAAAAATTAAAATGTTGAAATTATATTTGTATTTCCAAAATTCATCAGGTTTTTAAAAACAATTCTTTTCTTTATATTTTTATATTCTTTTATAATTTGCTTATACAGTCTTCAGAGATCCTGTGAATTATTCCTATCTGAATTGTTCAGTTTCAGTGTTTTATAAAGTAGCAACAGATTGAAAATGGAAAATGTTAACTCTAAATAAAGCAGAAACCACTCACAGATTTCTTAAAGCCAAAAAAGTAAACAAAAATGATCTAATTGGTGCTGCCAAGCCAATATCTTAAGTTGTGATCTACAGAATGAGACTATTTGGTTAACTACAAGTAAGTTAAAGAGCAAATAGTATTTTTATTCTTTTTATACTATTAATGTACTTTATGTCAAACCAGGGAAGGCTATAATAAAAAGAATCTATTGATGTATAATAAAAATACATCTATTTTTGATATCTCAGAATTCATTTCATTGCAGGCCTTGATGGGACAAGGAATAAGGAAAGCAGAGCATGGTGGGTAAGAGTAGTCCATTTCCTATAGCAGCATATGGGAAAAATCAGATTGCAAGTCTTCTGGGCTGGGCTTTCTTCTTAAATAAATACCGTGCTGTGCTATGCTGTGCTAAGTACACACACACTAATTTTCTTCTATCTGTGTTGTCCTGGAAACGAACACCAACATGGAGTTAGAAATGCAAGAGCTATAGTGGAGATCGCACATGTGTAAGAGGAAAAGCAGAGGGACCAAAAGTGGTCAAAGAAGGAGCTGGAACCGATTATACAGAGTGAAGTAAGCCAGAAAGAAAAACACCAATACAGTATACTAACGCATATATATGGAATTTAGAAAGATAGGGATGATGACCCTGTATGCGAGACAACAAAAGAGACTCAGATCTACAGAGTGAACTGTTGGACTCTAGGGGAGGGAGGGGGGGAAAGGGTGGGATGAGATGGGAGAATGGCATTGAAACATGTATACTATCATGTAAGAAACGAATCGCCAGTCAATGTCTGATGCAGGATGCAGGATACTTGGGACTGGTACAAGGAGAGGACCCAGAGGGATGGTATGGGGTGGGAGATGGGAGGGGATTCGTGTTTGGGAACGCATATACACTCGTGGTGAATTAATGTCAATGTTTGTCAAAACCAATACAGTAATGTAAAGTAAACTAAAGTAAAAATAAAAATTATAAAAAAAAAAAAAAAGAAAGTCTACAACCTACAGTGAAAGTCTGACACATGTGAAAGTGAAAGGGGAAGCAAGATCGGGGAGGCAGAGCCTCAGACCACGCTGCAGCTCTGAGAAAGTCTCAGTCAGCCCAATGGGGAATGCTCGTGCAAAATTGTCCATAGCTTCGAATTGGGAAGAAATTGCATGCTCTGCTAACCTGCTGTGTTTAGTCTCTCCGGGGAGCTGCTTGAAGACAGCTTGGCCTTAATTTGAACCCTGGAGTGTAACCTGAAGGCAGTGCTGTTGGAGGCTGTCAGCTCACTGTACTTGTGGCAGCGTCTCTCTCTTTTGTAAAAATATTTCTTAATTGAAGTATAGTTGATTTACAATGCTGTGCCAATCTCTGCTGTACAGCAAAGTGACTCAGTTATATACTTCTATAAATTGTATTTTTTTAAATATTCTTTTCCATTATGGTTTATCACGGGGCTTCCCTGGTAGCTCAGCTGGTAAAGAATCCGCCTGCAATGCAGGAGACGCCAGTTCAATTCCTGGTTTGGGAAGATCCGCTGGAGAAGGAATAGGCTCCACATTCCAGTATTCGTGGGGTTCCCTTGTGGCTCAGCTGGTAAAGAACCTGCCTGTAATGCAGGAGACCTTGACTGGGAAGATCCCCCAGAGAAGGGAAAGGTTACCCACTCCAGTATTCTGGCCTAGAGAATTCCATAGACTGTATAGTCTATGGGGTGACAAAATGTCAGACACAACTGAGTGACTTTAACTTTTATGGTTTGTCACATGATTTTGAACATAGTTCCCTGTTCTATACCGTAGGACCTTGTTTATCCATTCTAAATGTAATAGTTTGCATTTACCAACCCCAAACTCCCAGTCCATGCCTCTTCCTCCCCTCTTCCCCTTGGAAACCAAATTCTCTTCTCTGTGTCTATGAGTCAGTTTCTGTTTTGCAGACAGGTTCATTTGTGCTGTATTTTAAGATTCCACATGTAAGTGATATCATATGGTGTTTGTCTTTTTCTGAGTAACTTCACTTAGTATGATAATCTCTAGTTGCATCCATGTTGCTGCAAATGGCATTGCTTCATTCTTTTTTCTGACTGAGTAGTATTCCATTTATATATATGTATCACATCTTCTTTATCATTTCATCTGTTGACTGGTATTTAGGTTGTTTCCATGTTCTAGCTATTGTGAACGGTGGTGCTATGGACATATGAACAAAGGAGTTCCAGAAAAACATCTGCTTCATTGACTATGCTAAAGGCTTTGACTGTATGGATCACAATAAATTGTGGAAAATCCTTAAAGAGACGGGAGTTCCAGAACATCTTACCTGTCTCCAGAGAAAAGTGTATGTGAGTCAAGAAGCAACAGTTAAAACTGGACTTGGAACAACTGACTGGTTCAAAATTGGGAAAGGAGTACAAGGCTATATATTGTCACCTGCTTATTTAACTTATAGGCAGAGTACATCATGCAAAATGCTAGGTTGGATGAACCACAAGCTAGAATCAAGATTTCCAGGAGAAATATCTATAACCTCGGATATGAAGATGATGCATTCTAATGGCAAAAATTAAAGAGGAACTAAAGAGCCTCTTAATAAATGTGAGAGTGAAACCCAACATTCAGAAAACTAAGATCATGGCATCCAGTCCCATCACTTCATAGCAAATGGAAGGGGAGAAAGTGGAAATAGTGGCAGATTTTATTTTATTGGGCTCCAAAAATCACTGTGGACAGTGACTGCAGCTGTGAAATTAAAAGACCCTTGCTCCTTGGGAGAAAAGCTATGACAAACCTAGACAGAAGATTAAAAAGCAGAGACATCACTTTGCCCATAAAGGTTCATATTGTCAAAGCTATTGTTTTTCCAGTAGTCATGTACAGATGTGAGAGTTGGACCATAAAGAAGGCTGAACCCTGAAGAATTGATGCTTTCAAATTGTGGTGCTAGAGAAGACTTGTGAGTCCCTTGGACTATAAGGAGATCAAACCAGTTTTAATCCTAAAGGAAATCAACCCTGATTATTCATTGAAAAGATTGTTGTTGATGCTGACACTAATACTTTGACCATCTGATGTGAAGAGCTGACTCATTGGAAAAGACCCTGATTCTGGGAAAGATTGAGGTCAAAAAGAGAAGTGGATGGCAGAAGATGAAATGGTTGGATGGCATCACCGACTCAATGGACTTGAATTTGAGCAAGCTCCAGGAGATAATGGAAGACAGAGGAGCTTGGTCCGTGGGATTGCAAAGAGCTATACATGACTTAGTGACTGAATGACAGCAGCAACAACAACAGGTGCCATGCCATTACAGTTCCAAGGCGGACCATCAAGGTCAAAAAGTGGGCCACGGCCCAATTCCTGGAACTCCCCACCCCTTATCCCAAATATCTAGAAAACTCCTCCCACTCATTAGCCTATAAAACTACCCGCCTGTATAAAAACTGACAACCCCATACCCTGGTGCTGCTCTCGCCTTCTGTGCTCTTCCACACTCTGTGGAGTGTGATTCTAAGTAAGTCCACTTCTTACCTATTACTTTGTCTCTCACTGAATTCTTTCATGCACAGACTTTTTATCATTATCATTAAATGATAGGACATAAACCCCAAGATATTTTGGGAACCACATAGACCAAATTTGGCATTTCACGGGAGTGAAATCTAAGGCTCACAGAAGTATACACAAGCTTATTCAAATCATGCAAATAATTTATGGATGAACCTAAAGTAACATTGAGGGTTCATTGATCCTCTTCAGTTGTACAAATAGCATATGTGTTTTTTGTTGCTATATTTTTCAAATGGAGATATCAAGAACCCAGGCTTCGTTAAGTCTTGAGACCAGGTATGACCTCAGTTATAGTACTATAGGGTCAAGTCCCAATCTGAGTATCACAGTTTTAGGAGGAATGTCAAAGAATTAGGAGTCATTTTTGATCCACCAAACAGCCTAATTACCATTCAGCAATTCTTGCATATAAATGATATTCTTAAATATATTTTTTCAGTACCCAAAAGAAAGAAACTTTTTGTTCCTCTCTGTTCTCAGATTAATACTGCTATAGCTATATTACATTGTACCTTATATTATGCTACTGTCTATATTTTAATATATTTAAATATTAAATATAGTTTAATCACCACTTCTGAAGTCTACACTAAGATATTTTATATTTATACCCAAGTTGTTTATATACCAATATGAATGAAAAGTGAAGACAGAAATTTCATAATGCTCATTATACTCCTCACTCTTTCTTTCTTTGCTTCCCACTGTTTAAAGACTTCCAGTCTCTTTGCTCTTTTAAAACAGATTGAGTGTGCAATTAAAAGCATCTCATCATGCACAGACTTTTTATCATTATCATTAAATGATAGAACATAAACCCCAAGATATTTTGGGAACCACATAGACCAAATTTGGCATTTCACGGGAGTGAAATCTAACGCTCACAGAAGTATACACAAGCTTATTCAAATCATGCAAATAATTTATGGATGAACCTAAAGTAACATTGAGGGTTCATTGATCCTCTTCAGTGGTACAAATAGCATATGTGTTTTTTGTTGGTATATTTTTCAAATGGAATTTTATTAGAAAACTAAAAAACTATTTTTAAAAAATTTTATTGGAATATAGTTGATTTATAATGTGTTAGTTCCAGAGGTACACAAAATAAATCAGTTATATTTATACCTATATCCACTTTAAAATTCTTTTCCCTATAGGTCATTACAGAATATTGAGTAGAGTTCCCTGTGCTATATAGAGAAAACTATTTTTAAATGCCAAATTAACCATATTCAGAACACCAAGCCATAGAAATGATTGAATTTCCTCTGATTACCCAGTTACATCCTTCCTGTCTCTTAACACAGTTCTGGTCACTTTAGCCTTATACAACCACTGACTCTTGACTGTTTACAGGATAATTTCTTGTGGAAAATATTGGGTTGGCCAAAAATTCATTCATTTTTCCCATAACATCTTTGGGGAAAATCTGAATGAATTTTTGGCCAGCCCAATAGAATGCATTTTCCTTCCATAGGAACCTACTGGCTGGTTAGTCCCTACCTCGGATATCTAGTAAAAAACTAACCCCTCTTAAAGAACCTATAAGAGGCAAATCAACTATAGATTTCATCTTAACTTACTGGCAAACTTAGTTTTCCTTAGGCTGCTTGCCTGGTAATGAGGATACAGGTGATAAATAGCACTTGAGTAGATAAAATTAATGCATTTATTCATTTAATTGATTTTATAAATAACTAAGAGAAATTTAGTCATTATAAGAAATCTCACTCCAAGGAAATGACAAATCTCATTCAGTCAAGGTGACAAACAACTCTCAAATGCCAGGAACAAGTTTAAAAATTTTTGATGGTACTTTTCCTGTAGATTATTCTCATCACTCAGGATATAGCACCTACTTTATGAGTTCACTATCAATCAGCTCTAGCCGTTTTAAGACTGAAAGTATAGACAAAATTCTTTAAAAAGAAAGGCTATTAAGTACCATACACATGCTAGTATGTCATAGAAGCAGCTGGGTAAAGAAGGACAATGTCAAATTTATAAAAAAGATTATCAAAAGTATCAGTGATTCCTGAATTTTCAGAGTATTGAGCATAAAGTGAAACAATTGACAATTTTTATGCAGATCCTTCAGAGTATAATTCTAAATTAATAGGATCACCATACCTTACGCACCTCTCACACTCATAAAAGCATAACATGTATGACAGATTCTCTTTTTAATAGGTTCGATAGGCTCCCACTACCTAATGGTCAGTTGTTTGCTTGAGGGATATTTCCAGATTAGAAAGTATACATAAGCATGGACCAGAAAATAAAAATCCCTGTGACTCTGTTACCCAGAGATAAATGTAAATACCTAAGGGTGGATATATTGTAATTTCTTTTTTTTTGTTGTTTAAAAACATGATGTGAAATATTTTTCATGTCTAAATCTCTTCTACAGTATTTTTTTCTAAAAGTTGTGCAGCATTCAATCCTATGGCTGGTTTAGAAAAATATACTAATTGTTAACCATTTTAATTTTTTTTTTTTTACTAATAATAGCAACACTGGGTGAATAATCTAGAAGCATATTGGTTGCATACATTCATGAATATTTATGACAAAATCAAAGAAGTGAAATCTCTGAACCAAAAGGTTTACACATTTTAAGGTTTTTATAGCTTGTTCCCAAATTGTATCTAGAATCTGTAATTTGTATTGTCTTAGCAATTTGAGATAGTCATTCTTCCCACACACTAACTAACATTAAAAAATAGTATCATCTTTACCAGCCAGAAATGTCTACCTCACTAATATTTTATTTTCCTTTATTTCACTAGAGTGAACTTGTGCTTTGTGCATGTGTGCACGTGTACTCAGTCATGGCCAACTCTCTGCAAACCATGGACTGTAGTCTGCCAGGCCCCTCTGCCCGTGGAATTGTTCAGGCAAGAATACTGGAGGGGGTTGCCATCTCCTACTCCAGTGAGTCTCCCAGACCCGAGGATTGAACCTGTGTCTCTTGCATCTCCTACATTGGCAGGTGGATTCTTTAATACTGCATGACCTGGGAAAATCTATTGTACTATACTGCAATTTTCTTCTCTCTCCATATTCTCCCCTATTAGAGTTTCTTCTTGAGAATAGCAGCCTAGTCTTGTGTCCCCTTAGGTCTAGAGCAGACTGCTCTCACAACACCTGAGTAGTTTGTACCCAGTAATATGTGTTGAATAAATGAAAGTGACATTATAAAATATGTCAAGAAACATAATAGATAGTGAGTATATGTCACCCATGATTAGAAATTTGTTAAATACACATACACACAAAAGAACAATTCACACACATGTAAGTAATATTAAGAAATTCATTCATTCTCTCATCATTATAAGAACCCGGTTTGGTACTAACTGGATAAAGGTCAGTCTTAAGTAGTGAAAATCTTTAACCTTGGAATTTTTTTATGTGATTTTACTAATTTATGGTCATACACCCACAATTTGAAGAAGGTGCTTCCAAATCCTTTCAAGCCTACTATGCACCTGCTACAATGAACAAATGAGATGAATTTGTAACTTGAACGTTCCTTGCCTGTATTAAATTCTTCGTTAAAACCTCAGAATGTAGATTATCTTAAGTAATATGAATTCTGTTGATTATTCAAATGTTGATAAAAGAAAAAACCTAGTTATTGTACATAATATAATAAAAAACCTCAGAGCGAGGAGTATAACCAGTAGAATACTAGGTACAAGCGTGTGGAGTGAGTGAGGGTGTTTTTGTGTGTCTCTCTCCATCATACTGTCAACCAACTAAGTGAAATAAAGTTCACTGCCCTAAGAATGGCATTGAAACATGTATACTATCATGTAAGAAACGAATCACCAGTCAATGTCTGATGCAGGATGCAGGATACTTGGGACTGGTCCAAGGAGAGGACCCAGAGGGATGGTATGGGGTGGGAGATGGGAGGGGATTCGTGTTTGGGAATGCATGTACACTCGTGGTGAATTAATGTCAATGTTTGGCAAAACCAATACAGTAATGTAAACTAAAGTAAAAATAAAAATTATAAAAAAAAAAAAAGACTTTCTAGAGGGCAATCTTCCTAGATGACGAAACAGCACACATCAATATGCCTTGTCATCCAGGAAAATTACCTTTTGGTATTATTTCAACTCCCAAACTTGTCCTTTCACAAGAGCCTGGAGTTCAGTCATCAGAGGAGGAAGAGAATAGAAGATTGCATGATGGAGATTAAAATTTGACTTCCACTCCAGAACTCCATCACCTGGGAAGGGAGGCTGGGATCTGCAGTTCCCTGTCTGCAGGTTTGATAAGCAGCTAGCCATTCTGTGCCACATCATGTTTTGTGTTTTGTCGTATTTGTGTAGCATTACACAGTGCCTTTGAGGATTTTGCTGTATCTGAGTCTCACAAGTGCTATTATTTCCTTGGTATGTTTTACATTCACTTGCTTTTTATACTTCAAAAGATTTATTTAAAAAGAAAGCTATTAAAACTATAGTTGGAAAGTCAAAGTGAAATTTCCATGAATATGACTTAACTACAAAAATAAATGTACTGAAAACAAAAATTTGTGCACATGGTAAGGAATGAGAATGCTTTTATAAAAGGGAAAAGGAAGTTGGACGGGTTGTCTTAAAGAGTTCATGGCTTTTCATTGGCTGAGTCCTTGCTAGGAAAGTATAGGTGTCTTTCTTTTTCCTGTTGGGTTCTGCCATCATTACCATCGTTACAGGCCTTGAGAGCTCCCCCTTCTGATCTTTAGGCTCTATTTGATTGAGCTTTCTCTGTATTTTTACATTTGTCACCCTTCTCTCTGTGAGTTTAAAGAAACTGAAAGTACTTAGATAAGAAATTTTCAACAATTTGATTTTTGAGTTCTTCAAAAATTGTTTCTGATTACTTATTGCCAGGTCCCATTATGCACATATGGATTCCAATCAGCTATTTAGTTCTCAAATACAAATGAACATCTATGAATCACTATATACTTAAATAATGTTTCCAATTAGGAAGAGATAGATTAAAATTAAGCAGTCAAAATAGAAGAGCCTGGAGGAAACAAAGACAGTGCAAGAGCAGAAGAAAGCTTTAAAAAAATTAGTTGTCACAAGATAAAAGAAAATTCTGCAGTCATAAACCTAAAATGGGATGCTATGAAAAGAAAATGTTCAGAAAACAAGATAAAGGTCGTAGAAGTAAAAAACAGGATGGAATAAATGAAGGAGAATAAATTATCAAAGAAATAATATGAATGTAATACAAAATAATATGTATTCCATTTGTTTCCTTGGAGACCTTCTTTCCTAGACCTCTTTCCTTTTGCACCAACCTGAACCTGTTTTTCTGTAGATTTAATACAATTGTTATTGTTCAGTTGTTAAGCTGTGTCCAGTGCTTTGCGACCCAATGGACTATAGCATGCCAGGCTCCTCTGTCCTTCACTGTCTCCCAGCGTTTGCTCTAATTCATGTCCCTTGAGTTGGTGATGCTATTTAACCATCTTATCCTCTGCCATACCCTTTGCCTTTTGCTGTCAGTCTTTCCCAGCATCAGGGTCTTTTCCAAAGAGTTGGCTCTTTGCATCAAGTGGCCAAAGTATTGGATCTTCAGCACCATCCCTTCCAATGACTATTCCAGATTGATTTCCTTTATGATCAAAAAAGCAAGAGAGTTCCAGAAAAAACATCGATTTCTGCTTTATTGATTGTGCCAAAGCCTTTGACCGTGTGGATCACAATAGACTGGAAAATTCTGAAAGAGATGGGAATACCAGACCACCTGACCTGCCTCTTGAGAAATCTGTATGGAAGTCAGGAAGCAACAGTTAGAACTGGACATGGAACAACAGAGTGGTTCCAAATATGAAAAGGAGAATGTCAAGGCTGTATATTGTCACCCTGCTTATTTAACTTATATGCAGAGTACATCATGAGAAATGCCGGGCTAGATGAAGCACAAGCTGGAATAAAGATTGCCAGGAGAAATATCAATAACCTCAGATATGCAGGTGACACCACCCTTATGGCAGAAAGTGAAAAAGAACTAAAGAGCTGCATGATGAAAGTGAAAGAGGAGAGTGAAAAAGTTGGCTTAAGCTCAGCATTCAGAAAACTAAGATCACACCACCCTTATGGCAGAAAGTGAAAAAGAACTAAAGAGCTGCATGATGAAAGTGAAAGAGGAGAGTGAAAAAGTTGGCTTAAGCTCAGCATTCAGAAAACTAAGATCATGGTATCATGGCATGCCATGCCCATCACTTCATGGCAAATAGATGGGGAAACAGTGGAAACAGTGGCCGACTTTATTTTGGGGGGCTCCAAAGTCACTGCAGATGGTGATTGCAGCCATGAAATTAAAAGACACTCCTTGGAAGGAAAGTTATGACCAGCTAGACAGCATATTAAAAATCGGAGACATTACTTTGCCAACAAAGGTCTGTCTAGTCAAAGCTGTGGTTTTTCCAGTAGTCATGTATGGATGTGAGAATTGGACTATAAAGAAAGCTGAGTGTTGAAGAATTGATGCTTTTGACCTGTGGTGTTGGAGAAGAATCTTGAGTGTCCCTTGGACTGCAAGGAGATCCCATCAGTCCATCCTAAAGGAGATCATTCCTGGGTGTTCATTCGAAGGACTGATGTTGAATCTGAAATTCCAATACTTTGGCCACCTGATGGGAAGACCTGACTCATTTGAAAAGACCCTGATACTGGGAAAGATTGAGGTCAGGAGGAGAAGGGGAAGGCAGAGGATGAGATGGTTGGATGGCATCACTGACTCAATGGGCATGAGTTTGGGTAAACTCCAGGAGTTAGTGATGGACAGGGAGCCTGGCGTGTTGCAGTCCATGGGTCACAAAGAGTCGGACACGACTGAGCGACTGAACTGAACTGAACTGAGGATAGACTAGTTTAATCTCTTTGCAGTCCAAGCGACTTTCAGGAGTCTTCTCTAGCACCACAACTCGAAAGCATCAATTCTTCAGTGCTTCTTTATGGTCCAACTCTCACATCTGTATATAGCTACCATAACATTGATTATACGGACCTTTGTTGGCAAAGTGATGTTTCTGTTTTTTAATATACTGTCTAGGTTTGTCATAACTTTCCTTCCAAGAAGCAAGTGTCTTAGTTTCATGGCGGCTGTCACCATCCACAGTGATTTTGGAGCCCTACAAAATAAGATCTATCACTACTTCCACTTTTCCCCTTTCTATTTGCTGTGAAGTGATGGGACCAGATGCCACGATCTTTGTTTTTTGAACGTTTTTTTCACTCTCCTTGTTGTTCAATGACTAAGTCATGCCTGACTCTTTAGTCACTGCAGCATGCCAGCCTCCCTTTCCATCACCAGCTCTTTGAGCTTGCTCAAACCATGTCCATAGAGTTGGTGATGCCAGCCAATCATCTCATTCTCTGTTGTCCCCTTCTCCTCCTGCCTTCAATCTTTCCCAGCATCAGGGTCTTTCCCAAGGAGTCAGTTCTTTGCATCAGGTGGCCAAAGTTTTGGAGTTTCAGCTTCAATGAATATTAAGGACTGATTTCCTTTAGGATGGTCTGGTTAGATCTTCTTACAGGCCAAGGGACTCTCAAGAGTCTTCTCCAACACCACAGTTTAAAACCATCAATTCTTCTGCGCTCAGCTTTCTTTATAGTCCAACTCTCACATCCATACATGACTACTGGAAAAGCCATAGATTTGACTACATGGACCTTTGTTGGCAAAGTAATGTCTCTGCTTTTTAATATTCTGTTTAGGTTGGTCATAGCTTTTTTTTTTAAGGAACAAGTGTCTTTTAATTTCATGACTGCAGTCAGCACCTGTAGTGATATTGGGGCCCCAAAATATCAAGTCTCTCACTGTTTCCATTGTTTCCCCACGTGTTTGCCATGAAGTGATGATACCGGATGCTATGATTTTCATTTTTTGAATGTTGAGTTTTAAGCCAGCTTTTTCACTCTCCTCTTTCACTTTAATCAAAAGGTTCTTTAGTTCTTCACTTTCTGCCATAATGGTGGTGTCATCTTCATATCTGAGGTTATTGATATTTCTCCTGGCAATCTGGATTCCAGCTTGTGGTTCATCTGGCCCATCATTTTGCATTTTTTACTCTGCATATAAGTTAAATAAGCTATTAAATAAGCTGTGAGAATATACAGCCTTTTCTAATTTGGAACCAGTCTGTTTTTCAGTGTCCCTTTATAACTGTTGCTTCTTGACCTGCATAGTGATTTCTTAGGAGGCAGGTCAGGTGGTTTGGTATTCCCATCTCTTGAAGAATTTTCTACAGTTTGTTGTGATCCACACAAAAGCTTTAGTATAGTCAATGAAGCATAATTAGATGTTTTTTCTGCAATTCCCTAGCTTTCATTATGATCCAGCAGATGTTGGCCATTTTTTTTCTGGTTCCTCTGCCTTTTCTAAATCCGGTTTGTACATCTGGAATTTCTCAGTTCACATAGTGTTGAAGCCTAGCTTGAAGGATTTTAAACATTACCTTGCTAGTGTGTGAAACAAGGGCAATTGTACAGTAGTTTGAACATTCTTTGGCACTGCCCTTCTTTGGGATTAGAATGAAAACTGACCTTTACTAGTCATGTGGCCACTGCTGAGTTTTCCAAACTTGCTGACATATGAGTGCAGCACTCTAACTGCCTCATCTTTTAGGATTTTAAATAGCTTAGCTGGAATTCTGTCACCTTGAGTAGCTTTGTGGTAGTGCTTCTTAAGGCCCACTTGATTTCATACTCCAGGTACATCTAAAAGTGTGGATTAATGACTACATGGGCTCTAGACATGAATTTCCTACTTAACAACTCTTGTGATCTCACAGTAAGTTGATAATATTCTGTGTTAGTCAAAGAATAGTTGTGCTATTTTTAAATAGCATAAAAATCCACAAGGGAAGAAGATGAAAAAGCATCAGAGGAGAAAAAGGAAATCAGATAGGAAAGAAAATTTGGTCGTTGATGGTCGTTGGTAACAGGGAAAGACTGCATCTTATTTGTTTTGTGTTACTATTATACTAAGTATTGGGTTGGCCCCAATGCTTGTTCCATGAATGTGGAAAAACGTGAAGAAACTTTGTGACCAACCCAACAGTAAAGAAACTACTATTGTGCTGTGGGAGTAAGCAAGGAGATGTTAGGTCGTCCCCTAGTAGAAAAAGAGTATTCAGAAAAATGTACATTCCACTATAGCAACCTTCATGGAGAGGAACAGAATTAAATTACCAGTGATTATCAGACATGGAGTTCCAGTCCTGATCTAGTGCTGGTTTTCTGACATAGGATATTAAGGTGTGTTACACAGAGAAACTATCTGATGATATTTTATGACATTCATCTTATTATCATTACCTGACAGATTAGGAAATACTTACAGGGTTTTAGCAGCTTAATATTAGATTTATGTTTGTCATTGTTAGTATTGAAACATTGTGTAGTAGTCCTTATAACTGCTGTAAAAAACTAGAAAATTTAGGCTATTTATAGAATACAGGGATACTAAAGTCATAATTTTGAAACTGATTCCCCATTACATACTTAGAAATGAAAAACTTGGAACTAAACTGA
>SJYQ01096259.1:0-10282 GCA_006410935.1 Redunca redunca
AAAGACTCTGAAGCTGGGAGGGATTGGGGGCAGAAGGAGAAGAGGATGAGATGGCTGGATGGCATCACCGACTCAATGGACATGAGTTTGAGTGAACTCCGGGAGTTGCTGATGGACAGGGAGGCCTGGCGTGCTGCAATTCATGGGGTCGCAAAGAGTTGGACACGACTGAGCGACTGAACTGAACTGAACTGAAAAGCTATCAGCTAATGCTGGCTGGATCATCCACCAGAGACTGTCAGCCAGAACACCCATACATGGAGTCTCGTTCTGGCCTGTGCTTTCTGACAACATGGTTGCAAAGCTCCAAGAGCAAGCATCTCAAGAGAGAGAGCTCAGTGAAAACTGTCTTTTATGACCAGTATCAAAAGTAAATCACTTGTCTTGCATTTTATTGGTCAAGGCAGTTATACAAATTTTTTGCAGTTTCAATGTACAGATCCCACCTCTCAATGGAAAATGTCATCATCTCATGGTAAGAACATGTGGAATGAGGGATGTATTACTGTGAGCATCTTTGCAAAACATAATATGCTACTATAAGCAAGGAAATTCAAAGTATTTCCTACTGCTGAAACCTTTAGCTTACTCTGTCCCCCTCTTCTAAGCTTACTGTTAATTGGGGCTGACACTTTGTCTTCCACAAAGTCCTTTGTCAAAAAAAAATTTATTCAACTATTTAAACAAAAAAGGAAAGACTGATTTAGTAAGAATGTAACTGAGCAGGAGCCTTTCCCAGGAGCCTTCCCAGGACAGCCTGTCTCCAATATTCTCCACCTAGCTCTTGTTTGTAAAAACAAAACAAAAACACAAAAACAAAAACTTTAGTCTCCTAGACTTTTGCCCAAGTTCAAAAGAGTAACTTTATTTGGAGAAGGAAGAAAATGCAAAAGCAAAAGAAAAGAGTCAAGCAAGGCAAGATAATGATAGTTTAGTCATGAAACAAAGTTAAGGACCTTTAGTTCCACCTCAAGGGTCATAGATAAGATTCTGAGCCTCATCCTTTGAACTGTTTTGCAGGTACTATAATTTCGACCAGATGGAAGAGGTTAACTATATGCTGACTACAAGCACATAGAACTGAAACCAGTTGGAACAAGCAGACCAATGATGTTGACCCCTGATCACCTCACCACCAACCAATCAGAAGAATGTTCATGACCTGATCATTCACCATGCAACCACCTTCCTCATCCTGTCTTTAAAAACCTTTTCCTGAAAGCCATCAGGCATTCAGAGTTTGAGCATTTTGAGCATTAGTTATGCATCCTCCTTGCTTTGCATTGCAATAAACGCTGCATTTTCCTACATCACAAACTGGTACCAGCAGATTGACTTTACTGAACGTGGGCAACCAGTTTGGTTCAGTAACAAGAAGGTAGATGGCATAGCAAGATTTAGCCAGAGCTATCCTGCTGAAAGTTACCTTGAGTATGATTGAGAGGTGGATTGGTTAGTTGATTAGTAAATTCATAACTCACTTTTCTTCTGCCATGAACTTGTGGTGGCTTACTCATATTACTTTTAACTTTTTTTGCCCTTAGATACTACTCTCACTATGGTTTCTACTTGGTTCAACTGGATTTTAATTCCTGCCCCTTTATGGCTTTATTCATGCTATTCCCACCACTTAAGATAATACAGCCATATTTTTCAAGCTGTTTTGTTGCAAGGTATAGATTGTTACTAAATCTAGTTCAATTAATGAATACTTTATTATAGGGTTTAAAGGGGGCAAATATACTGACCCAGATATTCATAGAGCCAGACTTCACTGAAACAAGAGCTAGAAAGAAAGCTTGAAAAAAATAAATCAAAATTTCTCTTACAGCTCATATAATCTTTCTCTTCTCTGCTTATTTCTATCTTCCCCCATTCCTTCCCTTGTCTTCTCCTCTCTTCTCTTGCCTCCACCTCCACACCCCCACCCCATCTTCTCCCAACAAGCTTCCTCTGGGTGTACCAACCCCTGCATGCTGCCAGCCTTAAATCTATGTCTTAATGGTCTACCCTTACCACCGGTAGGCTATAATCTCTGTCTCTTGGGATGAACTCTATAAAGGGAATATCAGTGATCACCCCACCCCTGGTAATCAACTGTGTCCAGAAAAGGTAGAGTCATATTTTAAAAATACAGCTGCCAAATCTTGCACCTACGCAGGGAATATGAGCAGAGCAGGCACACCCAAACACTATTCTACACTAATTCCTTCTTTCACAAAGGTTGCTGAACACAACTGGGGGAAAATCTCTCAACTAATGAGTGACTAGAGTTCTTCTTTCCCCTTCAAACTAGTATTCTTTCATACTTGTTCTCTCTCGTAGTCTCCTTTCCTTCACAATCAAGTTGCAAAGGAATAATCTGTGTTCAGTGTTCATAATTCTTTCCAACTTAGTCGTTTCAAAGACTAGTGAATGAAGCTCTGACTTCACTGTACTGCTGGGGCCACCCTTGCCATTCTATGCTTGTTGCTCATCAAGGGGAAATCTGACAGTCCTCTTTCCTAGACATCCCCGAAGTGGTTAATTCAATGAGCCATTCTCTTCATCATTCCTGGTATCTTTTTTCTTTTAATAAATCTTTCGTTGGCCCTTTCTGAGAACTGTCTTCTAGTTTGTGGATTTATTTCAATTTTTATTATTTAAGTTCTTTTCTTATCATTTTTCCTTCTGCTTTTATGGGGTTTATTCTGATTCCAATTTCTTGAACTCACTCTTTAGTTTATTAATCTTTTAAGAAAATGTTTTATTGTGGTAAAATATACGTAACACAAAATCTACCATTTTAAGCACTTTTAAATGTACTGTTCAGTGGCACTCAGCACATTTACATTATGTCACCATCACCACCAACTACCTCCAGGACTTTTTGCACCTTCCCAGACAAAAACTCTGTACTTATTAAACAGGAGAACTCTTCATTTTCCCCTGCCCTTGGGCCCAGCAAGCACTATTTTACCATTTCTAATACATTAATTTTTAATATCTATTTGCTAATATATGCATTTAAGCTACACATATTCTTCTAAGTATACTTCTGCTGCTATATGTTTTGATATGGTGTTATTCTTTCACTGTTACTTAAACATTTCATAGTTTCTATCATAATTTCTTCTTAGATCTATGAATTTACAAGTATGTTTTTAAGATTCCACAATGTAAGAATTTTTAAACTTTTGATGTTCATTTTTATTATATATTACACTATAGCTAGAAAGTCTGTTCTGTATGGTTTTGGTCCTTTAGAATACATTGAACTTCCTTTGGCTTAATGTGGGTCAATATTTAGAATTATTATATGTAAGCTTGAAAACAATGCAAAATGTATCAGAATACCCCATTAATAGTGACTTAAGCAAAAAGACCTTTAATTATTACACAACTAGAAATCTAGAATTTAGATGCTCTAAGGCTCTTCCCTAGTGGCTCAGATGGTAAAGCGTCTGCCTACAATGTGGGAGACCTGGGTTCGATCCCTGGGTTGGGAAGATCTCCTGGAGAAGGAAATGGCAACCCACTCCAGTACTCTTGCCTGGAAAATCCTGTGGAAAGAGGAGCCTGGTAGGCTACCGTCCATGGGGTCACAGAGTCGGACACGACTGAGCGACTTCACTATTCACTCAAGGCTGAAAGAGCAGTAACTCAATGGTGATACCAAGGACACAGCTTCTATATTTCTTTCTGCTCCTTACTCTCCTTGGTCCTCATGCTTGGTCACAAGATAGAAATGTTTCCATTCCAAACACAACATCATCACATCACTGTTCCAAGAAGAAAAGAAGAGGATAAAAGGCTTTCTCCTCATCAAACTCCTTCACCCAAGAAGAAAAACTTTCCCCAAAGTCTTTGGACAGCAAGGAGATCAAATCACTCAATCCTAAAGGAAATCAGTCCTGAATATTCATTGGAAGGACTGATGCTGAAGCTGAAGCTCCAATACTTTGGCCACCTGATGCGAAGAACTGACTCATTTGAAAAGACCCTGATGCTGGGAAAGATTGAAGGCAGGAGGAGAAGGGGACAACAGAGGATGAGATGGTTGGAAGGCATCACCGACTCAGTGGGCATGAGTTTGAGCGAGCTCTGGGAAATGGTGATGGATAGGGAGGCCTGGCATGCTGCAGGCCATGGAGTTGCAAAGAATTAGACACAACTGAACGACTGAACTGAACTGACTGAAAGTCTTTCATCAGGCATTCCCCTATGTCTCATTGGTTAAATGAGTCAGTCCTGTGGCCATCCCAAGCTACAAGGCAACTAAAAGACAAGAATATGGGAAGGGGAAACAAGACAGGCAGGATGCAACCCCTCAGATGGTGGAAGCCTCACCACCTCAAATAAATGACTTCCTTGGTTAATAAGAAAGAAACAAGCACTGACATTTCTTATATCTGCAATTAGATGCTTCGAACCTAGAAGTGAACTCCTCTCAGAGCCAACTAGCCAGAACTAGTTATATGACACCGCCCAGTTAAAAGGGGTCTAAGAAATACAGCTTTCCCTGTGCCCAGAAAACAATGTTGGTGAATATGGTTGTGATTACTATACTTAGACACGCAGTTCTTTATTTCTGAAAGTTCTGTAATATTCTTTCTTGGAATACCTTTTGCTACAATCAATGAAACTACACTGATACATCATTATCATCCAGAGCCCAAAGCTTACACTAGGGTTCCATACTTCAGTTCAGTTTAGTTCAGTTCAGTTCAATCGCTCAGTCGTGTTCAACGCTTTGCGACCCCATGCGACCCCATGAATCGCCGCACGCCAGGCCTCCCTGTCCATCACCAACTCCCGGAGGTCACTCAGACTCACATCCATTGAGTCAGTGATGCCATCCAGCCATCTCATCCTCTGTTGTCCCCTTCTCCTCCTGCCCCCAATCCCTCCCAGCATCAGAGTCTTTTCCAATTTGTACATTTTATGGATTTTTACTATTGTATAATAACATATATCCATTCTCATAGTATTATTCAGAAGAGTTTCACTATTCTTAAAATCTTCTTTGCTCTGCCTGTTCATACCTCCCTAATCCCTAACCTCTGACAACTTTCTTTTACTGTCTTCATAGTTTTCCTTAATCAGAATGTCATAGTTGTAATCATACAGTAAATATGATTATTCAGACTGTTTTCTTTCACTTGATAAGAAACCTTGGCATTTAAGTTTCCTCCATGTTAGTATAAATGGAATTGTTTTTTAATTCCCCTTTAATTGTTCATTATCAACTGATTTTAGTGTTCTGATTTTGTATCCTACAACTTTCTTAGTTCACTTATTACTAACAGTTTTACTTTCATCAAAGTTTTATAGTTCTATTCAAATCTTATGATAGTTTTGATATTATAGATACTATAATCTCTTATAGTTTTACTCCAATCTTATACATATTTTGTTACCTCCTCATTTTTAATACAACACTCTTACTTCAGAGTGACTTCTGTTTTTTATTTTTTAAATCAATATATAAACATTTATTTAATAATCTCTTTCAAATCCATTATTTCTCATTCTCTGGGTGCTAACTCTGTTGGTTGCACCTGCTAACTCTCCATTATGGAAGCTTTTTCTTTATATGGTTTGTAATTTTTTTCTATTCCATTTCAGAGGAATTTATTTATTCTATAGCTACCACAGGTACCCTTGTTGTGAAAGTAAGAAAGGTATACAGTATTCTTGGGCTCCTTTCTGCAAACGTGTTTCTCTCAATGGTATCAATGGCCCTGGACTACTTCTTGGGTAATGTATCCTACGTTGCACAGGTAGAATAAATTTTGGCATCACACATACTTATAGCACAAGTTTGGGATTTTAATTTCCCAGACAGATGCCAATATTCTTTCCACATATCTGGGACAGTGAGTTTTTCTAGCATTTGAGTATAAAAACTAAGTTCTACGCTGTATCCAGGAGCATCAGTTCTAGGCTCACTACCTTTGCTAGACTTCTTAGCCAAATTTCTTATCTCTGTGTGGGTATTAGAAACCCAGTCCCTTACTGATAAATCCCATCAGTCTCCCTAAGTCAACTACTCCATACAAGCAACGTGGTCCATCAGTGCAGCCAATTCAGACACTGAAACCTCTGTCACTGCCCTTTCACCAGCACGGTCACCTGTGTGGTCTGATTTGAAGGTTTCAAAGCAGCAACTCAACACAAAGCATCTTCTCCAATCAGGGGCCTAAAATCCTACCACTAAAAATTCATTTTTATGTGATAAACATTGCCCTTACATTATTCTCTTCCCATAGACAATATCCTAAAGACACTTGTCTTTGTGACAGTACTTCTGGGAACATTTTTCAGAATGACATTGGCACACATCTACTCAAATATATTGTCCCCATCTGTACTCATTTGTTTGGTGAGATAAATAAATTCAAATATCAGTGCAAATGACAAAGAGGGAAATGAGCAAGAAGAAAAAGGAGGTAGTTTACAGTTTACAGACCGTCAAGACATGAGCACTGAAGAAATACTTTAACAAAATGAAAATGAGCATTGTTCCTAAGAGGGAGGTAGTGTACACACCTTGGCTCTTCCCTATGCAGCAATCTTTCCTCTAATTTTTCAGTTTGCAGAACCCCTCTTATCTGGGGTAACCCACTAGTGTGATCCATTGCACTAGCCTCACTCAATCCACAGATGGGGCTTTTCTGCTGGAGCTGATTGGGAGGATAGGCTCTTCCACAGAGGTTGATAAGTTAGAAGGATTTGAGCCCAAGGTTGCCTGCAGCCATTTTTGCTCCTACATGGAGAGAACTAGGATCCCACAAGCCATGCAGCTCAGCCAAAAAATTTAAAAAAAAAAAAAAAGGAGTCAGTTTAAAAAAAACATTTTATTTATAAGAAAAATAACTAGAACAATATTAAAGTGTGACTACCTCAGAGTTATTGTCAATTCAAATGTTTCTTATATTCTATAGGCCAGGAAAATTTTCCCCTAACTCAGACAATGATTTTAAATACTAGTTACATTGTTAATTGTTGAAATAATAGGCCATAGCCTTTTTCTCCTCAAACATGAATACATAATAGTCCAGTCATAATTTATCACCAAGTTATGTAGGTCAATATGTGAGAATAAAAGGATAAACCCCAGCCATGTAAATCTATACCTTCAGATCAGAAAGTTAGAGACAAATAGGAGTTCAGAGATCATTTAGTCCTTACTCTTTCATTCTACAGATGAGAAAATTATGGCCTAGAGAGGTGAAAGTACTTCCCAAGTTCACACAGTCAACAGGTGGCAAAATCTAAGACAGGAAGAGAAACAAGGTACAGGAGAGAGGGCGTATCAGTAATAAAGTGAAGAACCTAAGCTCGGAGGAGGATATGAGATCCAGAGCACAAACAGAGAAGGTAGCCTTAGATTTAAGGATGGGCATCTCTTACTTTTAAACTGGAAGAAAAGGGTGGGTAAGAATACAGATTAGTTTGTTAATGTTCTAAAGAAGCGGCATTCACCAGAAATATTATAGTTTGCTGTTTTCTCACACCATGTCTCTGATATCCCTTAAGGCAGGAACTATATAAATAAGGTTTCTTGAAAGGGAGAAGACCTCAGGAACCAGGGAAAATAATGGGCACAGAAAAAAATCCTAGAGATGTAGACAATGAACTTTGCCAACATCACAGCTTAGATAGGGCTCACTCTCAATAACAAAAAGTTCAGGAATTAAAATCAAGCCAAGGAAACTTTAGAACTACTCTAGTGGACAGACTGATCAAGCACATAAGAATGAGGTTTACAGAGTAAATGTATCCCTTGGGACGAAAGGGGGAGGGTACAATGAACAGAGACAAGTCCCACCAACCGCCAGACAGCTGGTAACAAAGGCCAGGCTGTACAAAGGTCTTTCTGGCTGTCCTTTTACATACGAGTTAGAAAACCATACATCTCTGTTGAATATGAGAGTGATCTGGTTGCAACATCTGTCATGCCATTAATTGCCAGGCTAGCTTTATTAGTTCTGGCTGGCTAGGCAAGTGTCTCCTTTCTTCCTTACCTTTCCACATACATCTCTTCCTTGACATACATCTGTTAAGGAAGGCATGATTCTCTAATAAGGTAGACCATTCTTCAAAGAAGGCTTCCCAGGTGGCTCAGCAGTAAAGAGTCCACCTTTCAATGTAGGGAACCTTGGAGATGCAGGTTTGATCCCTGGGTCGGGAAGATCTCCTGGAGGAGGAAATGGCAAACCACTCCAGTATTCTTGCCTGGAAGATCCCGTGGACAGAGGAGCCTGGAGGACTGGGTTACAGCCCATGGAGTCAAAAGGGCTGAATACAACTGAGCAACTGAGCACACACACACACACATTCTTCAGACAATATAATGATTATTAGGTAATAACCCAACATGACTCTAAGGCCCCCAATCTCTTAGTCTGACATACTTTTCCCTCTAAAGGATTATCTCTAGTGCCAACAGCACCTAGCGTGGCTAAGGTCTCACAGAAAAGAGGTTCCAGCTCTGGAATTAGATTCAACAAGCAAAGTCCAAAGACTTTAACACTTTCATCTAGGAAGGAAAGTCTACAAAATTAAGAAGGACATGGGAAAAAACAACTGCTATGAGAACACTGTAAAATGTCCTAACCTTCATGTTTCCTTTGCATATATGTTGGAGAGGCTTTAAAATCATTATAGTATGTCCCTCATTCTCTTTGTCTTCATACTGACTTCAGTTACCTTCTATCTACAATAGATTTCCTGTCTAGAATTCATTCTAGAACTCCTGACACTACCTACAAGACTCTTTTACTTTATTAACCCTTAGACTCAAAAAATATTTTTTGGCATCTACTATGTGCGAATAAATGTCCCAGCCTGAGCTTACTATCTTTACTATCCTCAAAGAAAAACTGGATACAATCGTGGGCCTTACATCAGAATTTCAGACTGAACTGAAATCAGAAGCATCCACAGAGCATTAAGTGCTACCCCAAGCACTTCCACCTATGCATCCCATTTAGTCTTCACACTAATCCAATAAAATAAGAATCATTACTCCCATTTAACAGGCAAGAAACCAAGTATATAAAATAGATATTTCAAAGATTTTCAGATTCCAAGGAGTATGGCAGAACCAACACAATATTGTAAAGTAATTAGCCTCCAATTAAATAAATTTAAATTTCTTAAAAATGAAAAAAAATATTTAGGAGAGTCACATAGGATGTCTTACTGTTTTGTTTTGTTTTGTTTTGTTTTGTTTTTTGGCAAATAGGAACAAATCATTTACTATAATTTCATAGAAGCTAGGCTATATTACCTGGAGGAAACTGAAATGCATATTATCAAGTAAGGAAGCCAGTCTGAAAAAACTACCTACCATATGATTCCATCTATATGCAAATTATGGAAAAGGCAAAACTATGGGTACAGTAAAAAGATTAGTGGTTGCGAGGTAGACAGAGAGAGGATGAATAGGCAAAGCAGAGGATTTTTAGGACAGTTGAAACTATTCTGCATGATGCTATAATGGTGGATACGTCAGTATATTTGTCCAAACCCATAGAATGTACACCAAGAGTGAACCCTACTGTAAACTATGGGCTTTGGCTGATGATGATGGGTCAATGTAGGAATGAGATGATTGGATGGCATCACCAACTCGATGGACATGAGTTTGAGCAAGCTCTGGGTGTTGGTGATGGACAGGGAAGCCTGGCATGCTGCAGTCCAAGGGGTCGCAAAGAGTCAGACACGACTGAGCGACTGAACTGACTGAATGTTCTTTCAATTCAATAAAGTTAGTTTCATGAAAAATTTATGTTGTCCCCCTTTTTTACTGCCAACCATTGGAAACCTTGTCACAGCCCCTGAATTTGAGGACTGCTCATTTGAATTACTTGCTCAGGGTTCCTGGATTAAGTAGCTATAAGGGCTCCCTGGTATTTGCATTAAGAGCTGGGTTACATCTCTCTACTCCAGTTGTCTTTCCAGATGCCTTGTGTTGAACAAATTAAATTATATTACCTTTCCTTAAAAGATATGAAACATAGCACTGCAAACTTTATCTTAGAAGAGCTTTAGCTCTGCGTGAGTAACCTCTTATTCAGTGGGGTTGCTCTCTATTTAAAAAGAAAAGAAGGATCATTTGTGGCTTTTCCAAAAAAAGATACCTTAGGCATAGTCCAGTTTCTTCAGATAGAATAATAATTTCTGGAGAATATCATTTTATTGAAACTATATTTTGTGAAAATTATAAGTTTATTCACAGTTTTATCAGAATATATCAGAAATCAATGGACCAGGGCTTAAAATTTAGTTTTCA
>SJYQ01096259.1:10814-37054 GCA_006410935.1 Redunca redunca
TTTAGGCAAAAGAGAAAATCTAATATTAACTTGTTATCAAATGATTGAAAGTAAAAGCACTGTCAATTTAAGTATTTTAACTGCCAGAATTCTATAGGCCAGATAATAATTTTAAATAATAGTTACATTGTTAATTGTTGAAATAATATGTAATAGTCTTTTTTTCTCCTCAATCATTAAAATCATATAATATTCCAATAATAATTTATCACTAAGACAGGTATTTTTCTAAGTAATGTATCATCAAACCACATTTTGTTTCTGGTGTCATCTGCTGAAATCAATCCACGTTATAAAATGACACATTGGCTAAAAACTTGATAAACTTTGGAATGAAGTTCACCGACACGCTCCTAAAAATAGACCCTTTTTAATTTTTTCAACAAATTTAATATGAACATGGTGATAGAAATACATTAGGATAATAGAAATTCACCCTACATTAGTTTTTAATGAATCTTAGATATCACAATTCTTTCATATACCAAATTTTAATTAGTCTTCAAAAATAATAACTATCATCTCTTGAGCAGTTACATGACTGATAGCCATGCTAAGCACTTTACATGCTTTCCTTCACAAAATCTTCACAACTTTAACATTTTAATTAGTGTCCCCACTGTATAGAAATGAAACAGACTGAGAAGGTTAAGAAATTCATTCTCAATAGAAGAATTAGGATTTGAATACCTCAGGTCTATCTGACTCTAAAGACCAAGTCTTAACCAATCATCCAGTTTTAAGAAAAAAACTTCTAAATATAGGTAAGTGGAAAGTTGAAATACAAAGTTAAGTTGGCTGTGGAAAAAAAGATATTGTTAATTATTAAAGAGACAAACAAATATAAACTATACTAAGTCTCAAAGATACACTGACAAAATGAGATGAATAAATTTTCATTTTTAGTAAGTTAATTTCTTTCAGCAATATTTTAAAGATGACTGTGAAGAATAAATCTTTTCAAAGTTTCCTGATGAACATGTTTTTCATTCTAGATTAAAAATTCAAGTTCTTCTAAGAAACAAAATTTTTACACCTGTATAGTAGTTTCATTAATTTAAATGTACATTTTAAAGCATTTGATAACAAGTTATCAAATATTCGTGAAGACATAAAGTATGCCTATTTAGGCTCTAAACTGTCATTTGTCCTCCACAGGAAATTAAGCTATTTTCACATGATCAAAAAAATTCATGACACACAATTAAAAAACAACAAACAAGAGTCACATTTTATAAGGCAGCAATTATGATCATATGGTACCAATATAATTGAAAGACAGAAGACATTTCATTCGTTAGTAACTGAATTTCTTCTAGTGGGTTTCCTTGAGCTCATTAGATATTCCCTGGCTGATTCTCCTAAGTAATTAGATTTTAACAGGATTTTCAACAGATCAGAGCAATCTCTGTGGGTGCCAATAGAAGAGTCCCCCTCTGGCCTTACTAACAGGGCAGAGCAGATAACAACCAAGCTGAGAGTTAATAGGACAATTACTGGCCTCCTTTAAATGAGTTACATTAATGCACTTAAGCTAAATGGCTCTGCATATGATTAAATATTAACATCTGCAAAATATGAAATGATGATATGCAATCAAGTTTTGTTGTTTTAATTTCCCCAAAGAAAGATTTCAATTGTCCGTATAAATGCCTTTGAATACTGTGCATCAGGTGTTTTTAGGGTACATAAATAAAAATTTGGAAAACATTCTTCTCACTTAAGAGTCCTAAATATACTGACTTTCTGGATGTCATTTCTGGCTAAGATGGAGTAACTAAGACCACAGAGAAATACATGAAATACTAGTTTCCAGACATGGGAAAACAAGCAGTGCAGACAATGAGCTCTGAGCGAAGGCAAAAACAAATGAGATAGTCTTCCTGAGTTGAGAGACAGAAATGAAATGTGGGCAAGCCAGGTGGCTACATTCGCAGGAAGAGCGCCATGGAGGAGAGAGCACCAGAGCACGGAGCAGACAGCTCTGAAGACCTGCTGTGTCATGCTGAGTGTCGGTTGGCACACACATATGAGGAAACTGCCCAAGGTGGAAAATGAACCACTGGAAAGCAGCAGGTGGAACAATTTTCAGAGTTCACACGGGGCTGGGAATAGTTCACATTCCCACAGCCAGGGTTTAAAAAAAAAACAAACCCTTATATAAAGCAACAGGTAAAACTTAGAAGGATAATGTTTCAGCAGCAGGTAGATTAGCCCTAGACTAAAAGTTCCTCTAGTCCCCCTTAACAAAACTCTAAGCAAATCTCAAAAGGATCAACCTATTTCCAAGTTATTTGAGTGTCCTGAAACATAGCTAGAAAATATAGAAATTCAAAAGAATCCAGCTCTAAGCAACACAAAATTCACGATGTCTAGTACTAAAATTCACGAAGTCCTGCAAAAAGCAGGAAAACATGACCCCATAATGAGGAGAAAATCAATCAGTAGAAACAGACCCAGAAATTAAAGATTAGAAGTCAAGGGGAAAGAACATTAAAACAGCTATTATAAATATACTCCATATGGTCTAGAAGATAGAGAAAAGCATAAGCACAGTAAGGAGAGACATCAAAGATATAAAAATGACTTAAATCAAACTTCTAAAAGTGAAAAGTACAATGTCAAAGATGAAAAATATGCTGGATAGAATTAACAGTAGTTTGACATTATAGTCTGGAAAAGGAAAATGAACAGAACATCAGTGAACTGTGGGACACCTTCAATCATCTTAATACATGAGTAACAGAGTAATAAGAGTCCCAAAAGAAGAAAAGAGAAACGAAGAGAAGAAAAAAACTATCTGGAAAAAAAAATTGAATAATGGCCAAAAAATGGCCAACGTTAATGAAAATTATATACTCAAGAAGCATGAAGCTATACCAAGGCATATCATAGATCAACTAGCCCAAAGCAAACTGACTTTAAAATGAATTTTAGATACCTTTAATGTCTTTAGCAAAAAAAAAAACCCAAAATTTATTGGTCCAAACCTGATCTATAGTTAGTCTTGTACTTGGTNACAACATTTTCTAAGAATAATTTTTAACCTAATATAAACAGTCAATTTTGCCACTAAGTATGAGAGAGATTTCAGAAGGTTTATGTTGAATTCTATTCTTTGCTTTTTCAATCTGTAAAGAGATGTTTCCTATTCTTATTATCATTATAAGTTTACCTAGTCTTATAACTCCCAAATGATACATAAAATATCAGATTGAGCCTCAGCAAGTGAAGAGGCAAGAATCTGAACCAAACAAGTCCTAGAAAGCATTGCCTCTGTCCTTCAATTGGCTTATACTCACTTCAATAAAAGAAGGAACAAGATCAGTAAGAGAATCTTCCCACTCATCAGGTCCTCACAAAATTACAAAATTAGTGGTGAGTTCAGGACATCATAATCCAGAGAGTGTTATAATCCATAATTCATGGAGTCTACCTAAATGGTGGGTCCTCAGAAAGAAGTGATAATAGCCAGTTGTAACATTTTCTTCCATGAGAATCAAACTAGAGGCTTGGGGGGAAAATTCCTAACACTGGAATAGATTAAAAACAAAAATAGAATTTTCTCAAAGTTTTTAATTCAGGTTCTGTTCTGGATAATTCTAGCAAAATCTGGCATACACCTGACCTATCTTTTCTATCAGGCTATGAACACGTGATTGTTTAAAATAATAGTTGAACTTGTTAGGCTGAGCCACAAGCTCCACTAGTTCTCCAGCAGCGTGGAGCATGTCTGTAAGCCACCAAAGGCAGGATTATTCAGATAGACTTTTGTACTGAATTTCACCTCTCTATTCTATTTGTTCATTTACAAGTTTGTTTCTGTAATTCTTTTCTCCGTCAGTCAGTTTTCAAATGCCTCTATCTTGCTTTATGTATGCAAAGTACTCCAGAGATCTTAGGTAAACACAACTCTTTTCCAATCTAATTAAACTTAAAGAGCTTTTGAGGAACTATCTATTATTTAAAAGAATTATTTGAGTGAATTAATCATTTTCTGAATTTTTAATCTAAATCTGATTTTTATATATCAAATTTACTTAATGCAAGGTATACAAAACTAAATAGTATAATTTGCAGATCTGGATGGAAGGGAATACCTTACATAATTTACTGAGTATTATCCATGGACATTGGGAAATGTATCACAAATGGGACATGTATCACAAAAATATATACAGATAAAAAATCCATGAGTTTTATAAAATAGGTTGAATCAAGCTGGCCAAATAGATCAGATTAGTCATACTGAGGCCCACATGAGAACCAGCATTTGCAAAGACCTCAAGAAAATCAAACAATTTGCTGAAAGGAATTAGATTCTAGTTTCCTTTTCCTTAAACTTTTTGAAACTTTTCAGGCCTATTTTATACAATGAACTTGAAATTCTTATCAAAACGGCATACTTACAGATTTGATTGACCCAGTGAACATTTCAGTAGGTCCTACTAAAACACAGAATGTTGAAAGTAAGGAAAGACAAGAGGGTAGTGTGTATGATACAAGATAATACAGTCCCATGGCTAACTACTGGTTTTTGAAGTACCAGCAAACAGACTTGAAGTGGCAGGAACACAAATTAGACCCCATATAAGAAAGACTAAACTTTCTAACAATCTGAACTAAACAAAGATCAAGTTTCCCATCACTCTAAGTGTGCAGACTAGGTCGGGAAGATCCCCTGGAGAAGGGAGTGGCTACTCAGTCCAGTATTCTTGCCTGGAGAATTCCATGGACAGAGGAGCCTGGCAGGCTGCTGTTCATGGGCAAAGAGTCAGACAGGATCAAACTAACACCTTCACTTTCACTTGCAGATTGGATTCAAGTGTTGTATAGGAGATTTAATTAGACAACATTTAAAGATCTAATCTTTACGTATTTCTAAACATTCAGATGATCTAATTCTATGATCTTACAGCATATTAATAAGTAGAGACATTAGTTTGCTGACAAAGGTCTATATAGTCAAAGCTATGGTTTTTCCAATAGCCAGGTATGGATGTGAGAGTTGGACCATAAAGAAGGCTGAGCATCAAAGAATTGATCCTTTTGAACTGTGGTGTTGGAGAAGACTCTTGACAGTCCCTTGGATGGTAAGGAGATCAAACCAGTCAATCTAAAGGAAATGAAGCCTGAATATTCATTGGAAGGACTGATGCTGAAGTTGAAGCTCCAATACTCTGGCCACCTGATGGGAAGAGCTGACTCATTAGAAAAGACCCTGATTCTGGGAAAGATTGAAGGCAGGAGAGAGGATAAGATGGTTGGATGGCATCACTGACTCAATGATCATGCGTTTGAGCAAACCCCAGGAGATAGTTAATGACAGAGAAGCCTGGGTGCTGCAGTCCACAGGGTCGCAGAGTCAGATACACCTGAGTGACTGAACAGCAATAAAGATACTTTGGTGGTCACACAAGGAACTTCCTTGGCCTTAATTCCTCTATAAGATGACAGTAATTAATACCTGCCCCGATATTGCATATAGGAAATAACATAATAGAAGAATATCTAGAGTATCTGACTTAATCGCTCATTTGTTTGGTGACCTTGGTTTTTGTTTTGTCATCTGCAAGTGGGGTCTGGGAACCCTAAAGAGTTCACTCTACGCTATAGATTTTGCTTCTCCAAGTCTCTGACTCTAGTTGTATATAAGCCCAGCACTTAGCTAGAATAACCAGCCAAAATTCTGTTTCTGACATTCAGAAGAATGTAAAATCTCTAACATAATTTTATGTTGTTTATGTGGGAAATCCTACAGTCGTTACTGACTGCTTGCTGCACCTATACCCATTCATGGTAGCCAATCACAAAGAAAGGTCCCAGGACCTTTCTAGTCATCAATAGCCTTCACATACCCACTCAAACATTCTACTGAAAGACTATTACCAAGAATGCCCTGGTAATCTAGTGGTTAGGACTAGAGCTTTCACTGTTGGGGCCCGGATTCAACCCCTAGTCAGGCAACTAAGATTCCACAAGCTGGGCAGCATGGCCAAAAAACAAAATTAAATAATTTTTTTTTAAAAAAGGCTACCAAGCAGTTTTATATTTCTGATAAGAATTATATCACCCCTGCTCCCAAAGCAGCTCTTTGTATCATAATACTAAGAAAGAGCAAATACATGAACTCCAAGTTCATCTCTATTACAATATTTTAGAATATTAGTTATATCATTTACTACTACTTATAAAATAAATACAGAAAGAATACTACCAAGGGAAATATTAAATGAATCATTGTGACAAAAATGACAAATATAGCACAGAAAAGTTTCTAAAATGATTTTTTTTCTTACAGCAACCCATTAAAATTGACTATCAAGTCATTTGCATATACCTCACTCTTAAGCTGCAAAATTCATTATCTCATTAACTGAAAAAAACTCTCCCATCAGCTTAATATTCTCTGTCTAATCCCAATATTACATTCTTTTGCAGTCCAATTAGAAATAAGCCCATTCTTTTCTTAACCTTTTATGCATTTGATCCAAAAAACTTGTACTTCAAAAACAAATCAAAATAAAACTGAACTATTATTTGTTGCCAGAGGATTGATTAGTTGTGAATTCTCCTTGCTGAATGTTTGAAGTCACTATGGAAAAATCAACATTTCTTACTGTGCACACAATGGACTTGCTGTGAACTGAATTGTGCCCCTTACCAATTCATATGTTGGAACCCTAACCCCAGTGTGACTATATTCAGAGGGCTCCTTGGTGACTCAGACAGTAAAAAAAAAAAAAAATCTGTCTTAATGCAGGAGACTCAGGTTCGATCCCTGGGTTGGGACTGTATTTAGAGATAGGGCCAAAAGGAGTAATTAAAGGTAAATGAGGCCAAAGCCTTTGACTGTGTGGATCACAATAAACTGTGGAAAATTCTGAAAGAGATGGGAATACCAGACCACCTGACCTGCCTCTTGAGAAATCTATATGCAGGTCAGGAAGCAACAGTTAGAACTGGACATGGAACACAGACTGGTTCCAAATAAGAAAAGGAGTACATCAGGGCTGTATATTGTCACCCTGCTTATTTAACCTATATGCAGAGGACATCATGAGAAATGCTGGGCTGTAGGAAGCACAAGCTGGAATCAAGCTTGCCGGGAGAAATATAAATAACCTCAGATATGCAGATGACACCACCCTTATGGCAGAAAGTGAAGAAGAACTAAAGCGCCTCTTGATGAAAGTGAAACAGGAGAGTGAAACAGTTGGCTTAAAGCTCAACATTCAGAAAACGAAGATCATGGCATCTGGTCCCATCACTTCATGGCAGATAGATGGGGAAACAATGGAAATGGTGTCAGACTTTTTTTGAGGGGGGGCTCCAAAATCACTGCATACAGTGATTGCAGCTATGAAATTAAAAGACGCTTACTCCTTAGAAGGAAAGTTATGACCAACCTAGACAGCATATTAAAAAGCAGAGACATCACTTTGTCAACAAAGGTCCATCTAGTCAAGGTTATGGTTTTTCCAGTGGACATGTATGGATGTGAGAGTTGGACTATAAAGAAAGCTGAGCACCGAAGAATTGATGCTTTTGAACTGTGGTGTTGGAGAAGACTCTTGAGGGTCCCTTGGCCTGCAAGGAGATCCAACCAGTCCATCCTAAAGGAAGTCAGTCCTGGGTGTTCATTGAAAGGACTGATGTTGAAGCCTTAACTCTAATACTTTGGCCACCTGATGCGAACAGCTGACTCATTGGAAAAGACCTTGTTGCTGGGAAAGATTGAGGGCAGGAGGAGAAAGGGATGACAGAGGATGAGATGGTTGGATGGCATCACCGACTCAATGGACATGGGTTTGGGTGGACTCCAGGAGCTGGTGATGGACAGGGAGGCCTGGAGCGCTGTGGTTCATGGGGTCACAAAGAGTCGGACACGACTGACCTGAGCTGACCTGAGGTCATAATGAGGGCTTCCACAGTGGCTCAGTGGGAAAGAATCTGCCTATAATGCAGGCAATGCAGGAGATCCAGGTTCAATACCTGGACTGGGAAGATCCCCTGGAGAAGGGATAGGCCACCCACTCCAGGATTCATGGGCTTCCCTGGTGGCTCAAACAGTAAAGAATCCACCCACAATGCAGGAGGCCTGGGTTTGATCCCTGGGTTGCCCTTCCTGGAGGAGGGCATGGCAACCCACTCCAGTATTGTTGCCTGGAGAATCCCCATGGACAGAGGAGCCTGGAGGGCTACAGTCCATGGGGTCGCAAAGAGTCAGACACGACTGAGTGACTAAGCACAGAGATCATAAGGGTGGATTTCAGACATGATAGGATTAGCTCCTTATAAGAAGAGACACTGGAGAGCTTGTTCACTCTGCGTGCACACAAAGAGGTCACGTAAGCACATGGCGAGAAGGGCACCACGCTCAAGCCAGGAGGAGAGGCCTCTCCAGAAACCAATCTTGCTGAAACTCTGGTCTTGGACTTCTAGCTGTTCAAACTGTGAGAAAATAAATGTCTGCTGTTTAAGCCACCCAGTCTATGGCATTTCGTTATTGCAGCTTGAGCTAAGACAGAGCTAATGATCATGAAACTTCTCTGAGAGCCAGAGTCTCTTTACTTTTAGTCTTATGCTATGTCAACAGTGTATAATGGCCAGTATTTAAATACTGAAAATGACAACATGAATTTTAAACAACTTTTCCTGGCCCCAAGCTGCTGTCTCTTCATCTAGAAAATGATAGAAGTATTGTTATCATGATGATATCCTTCAGTGGGGGAAAAAAATGGAGTTATCATCATAAAATCATCATCATTTGTGCAACAGATCCTGTGGATTTCTCCCTAGCAATAAACTTTTGAACTAATTCCTTTATTTGAAAAGTCTACTTATTATTGGGAAATGATTTTTTTTTCTTTTGCCTAATGTTTCCTTCCTGTGAAGATAGCTAAGGCCTCTCTCTTTCCCTTTACCCATTTGAACCAAACTGATAAACTTTGTAAACAGTGTTTACATTACCTCAACTCCTCTTTCTCTTGAGATGAGCCTACTTGCAGAAAGCACAAATTCTTTGTTTTCAGTTCAGTTCAGTTCTGTCGCTCAGTCATGTCTGACTCTTTGTGACCCCATGAACCACAGCACACCAGGCCTCCCTGTCCATCACCAACTCCCAGAGTCCACCCAAGCCCATGTCCATTGAGTCGGTGATGCCATCCATCTCATCCTCTGTCATCCCCTTCTTCTCCTGCCCTCAATCTTTTCCAGCATCAGGGTCTTTTCAAATGAGTCAGCTCTTTGCATCAGGTGGCCAAAGTATTGGAGTTGCAGCTTAAAATCAGTCCTTTCAATGAACACCCAGGACTGACCTCCTTTAGGATAGACTGGTTGGATCTCCTTGCAGTCCAAGGGACCCTCAAGAGTCTTCTCCAACACCACAGTTCAAAAGCATCAACTCTTCAGTGCTCAGCTTTCTTTATAGTCCAGCTCTCACATCCATACATGTCCACTGGAAAAACCATAGCCTTGACTAGATGGACCTTTGTTGACAAAGTAATGTCCTGCTTTTTAATATGCTGTCTAGGTTGGTCATAACTTTCCTTCTTAAGGAGTAAGTGTCTTTTAATTTCATGGCTGCAATCACTATCTGCAGTGATTTTGGAGCCCCCAAAAATAAAGTCTGACACTGTTTCCACTGTTTCCCCATCTATCTGCCATGAAGTGATGGGACCAGATGCCATGATCTTCATTTTCTGAATGTTGAGCTTTAAGCCAACTGTTTCACTCTCCTGTTTCACTTTTCATCAAGAGGTGCTTTAGTTCTTCTTCACTTTCTGCCATAAGGGTGGTGTCATCTGCATATCTGAGGTTATTTATATTTCTCCCGGCAATCTTGATTCCAGCTTGTGCTTCCTACAGCCCAGCATTTCTCATGATGTCCTCTGCATATAAGTTAAATAAGCAGGGTGACAATATACAGCCTTGACGTACTCCTTTTCCTATTTGGAACCAGTCTGTTGTTCCATGTCCACTTCTAACTGTCGCCTCCTGACCTGCATACAGGTTTCTCAAGAGGCAGGTCAGATGGTCTGGTATTCCCATCTCTTTCAGAATTTTCCACAGTTTATTTTGATCCACACTGTCAAAGGCTTTGGCATAGTCAATCAAGCAGAAATAAGATGTTTTTCTGGAACTCTGTTGCTTTTTCAACGATCCAGTGGATGTTGGCAATTTGATCTCTGGTTCCTCTGTCTTTTCTAAAACCAGCTTGAACATCTGAAAGCTCATGGTTCACGTATTGCTGAAACCTGGCTTGGAGAATTTTAAGCATTACTTTACTAGCATGTGAGATGAGTGTAATTCTGCGGTAGTTTGAGCATTCTTTGGCATTGCCTTTCTTAGGGATTGGAATGAAAACTGACCTTTTCCAGTCCTGTGGCCACTGCCGAGTTTTCCAAATTTGCTGGCATGTTGAGTGCAGCACTTTCACAGCATCATTTTCCAGGATTTGAAACAGCTCAACTGGAATTCCATCACCTCCACTAGCTTTGTTTGTAGTGATGCTTCCTAAGGCCCACTTGACTTCACATTCCAGGATGTCTGGCTCTAGGTGTGTGATCACACCATCATGATTATCTGGGTCGTGAAGATCTTTTTTGTACAATTCTTCTGTGTTACCATGTTAAAAATCTTACCTAAGTTGTCTTTCCATGTAAGAAACCCCAGGACCAACTGGGTAAGTATATCTAATGTCAGGATTTTGTTAGAAAGTCCATTCAGCCCCCACACTAAGCCAACATAGCCTGTATCAGTAATAAAGATGCTATTTTGGCCTCAGCATTTACTCTTAAAAAAAAGAAAACCTCTCAAATTACTCTGAAAGAAGAAGAGCAGGGTATTATCTAATGCCAACTCCTCTCTGAGAACATGTCCAGCATAACTGCAGGACAAACCTTTGATTTCTATTATCTCTACCATTTGAGAGGCCAGGAGAAAACATGAACCTTAATGGAGGTGGAATTATCCTTGCTATGACTGCAGTAAATATTTGTTGAAGGGGAAAAAAATGGAAAAAGAAGATACACCATATATACCTAGTTTAATGGAAAGCCTATTTCTGCCATATACATTAGAGAAATTGTTCAAGAACAGTTCATCCATGTGAAAATATTAGCACTGTAATTCTGCCAAGGTCAGTAAGACCTAGTGATTTGCTGAGATATCACCTTCATTTTACCAGGTAAATAAAGGCCCCTTTTTCAGTGTGTCCTATCCAAGAAGGCACTCCATAGCCACAGTTAAATTATGAATACAGCACATATGTTCCATACCATATCATTTACAGCACAATTTAGCATAGACATAATGCTTTGTAACAAACTACAATACCATTCACAAAATGCATTTAAATAGCATAATTTAGTTCATTAAATTCAGTCATTTACAGTAAATCAAAATCATCATAGGAATTGAAGAGAGTACACAGTTGTTTGTTTGAATAGTTAAGCTAGGTAAGTCAATTTCTTTTTGAAGGTCAAGGACACAGTTGTTTCCATTTTCTTTTATAAAAAAGATACAGCTGGTGTCAAAAGATAATTTAATGTCACTTCGAAACAATCAACCCTCTTTTTTTCTCCCCCCACCTCCGGTTGCATATCATATCCCTGCCACTCCTAAAATATAAAATTCTCCAAAAACATTTTGCATACTAGTAACGAGAAGGTGTCTACAGATTTTACCATATCTCAAATGGACAATTTCTTTAAATTTTTAACCAAAATATGTACCTTTGGCCCTGAGAAAAGTTCAAACACTAAATCATAGTACATGTAGTCATCTGTTTATCTGTCTGCTTTTCATACCATATTGTAAGCCCCTTGTGGGGCTTAGTCTATCATATTTAGATTCCTACAACCTAGCAGTGTTTGTTGATTGTAAATTCTTTGAAAGCAAGGACTGGTTCTTTTATTTATCTATTTCTAGTCATTGGAGTGGCTTACCTAAGGATATATCTTATAAGCACACAAATTCAGTATGTTTTTTATTGTCTTAGTAAGGCCTGGCACGCTGCAGTCCATGGGGTCGCAAAGAGTTGGACACAACTGAGCAACTGAACTGTTGGTAAAAAACCAGTGCCTAAAATGGCAAAGGCAAAGTAAGAAAATAAGGAGTTCTTTCAGGGTTTAATACAAACTGCTTGGCCTATCTGACTGTTACACTGTCCGATGTTCTCTGAAAAGAATCACATTCCAGGACACAATTGTCTTTACCTTACCCAGGTCTTTCTCTTAGCCTTTTCCTGAAATGCTTTCACCAGAAACTCAACCAACAATAATCCACAACCTTATAATGCCTTGCCCTAGGTACTGTGTTAACTGCAGAGGATATGGACTCAGGTGAGACCTGAATGCTGTCCTCAAGCTGCCTAGAATGCAGCAGGGCACACCATCAATAGTGCAGTGTCCGAGGTAAGCACAAGTGCTCAGAGAGAGCATTCACTGTCTTGATAATAAAAAGACACCACCTCCCTCTTTTCAGTACTCCCCACCCTCTAGGAAGAAGAACTAGTTTCCACTCTCAGCCTTTTTTTGTTGCTGTTATTTATTGATTTATTTTTGGCTGCCCTGGGTCTTCCTTGCTTTGCACGGGTTTTCATTGTGGTCTCAGCCCTTTTTGAGAGGGCCTGGAGGAAATGATAACCTGGAAGTCTAAAGGAGACAAGCGGGTAGAAGGGTTGCCTGCTCACATTTCCTCCCTTCAGGCTACACTTCCCCTTACTTAAAAAGGAGGCAGAGTAGGAAAGAATGTTGCAAGATGAAGAGGGAAATTTTTTAATTGAAAGTAACTGTTCTTGAAAGTATCTGAATATTGCTGGGGAGAATATTGCTGGTATGAGGAACCACATCAGAGTCCATTACCATGAACAGCCTCTAATTCTATTGACCCCCTACACTGAGAATATCAACAGCTCCACAGAGCCCAAGCAATAAAGCACAAACTCCTTAGATTGCATTAAACACTTCTGTACTCTGGCTTCAGTCTAGAGACTAGAAACTGCTAGTTCTTTCTGATATCTGTTTTCTCCTTCTTCTATCAGCAATAAAAATTTTAGCTGGAAACACAGCTGCCCAGATAAAAAAATTATTTCCCAGTTTCCTTTACAGCTAGATGTGGCCAGATGACTAAATTCGGGCCAGTGAAAATGTCAGGAGGAAGCTTCTGGAAACCTAAAGAGACAGTAGCTGCACACCTCATCCTGCCCATTGGAACACGTCATGCCAATCCTGGATTGTCTACCTCCAGATTTTTAACTAAAAGGGAAATTATTTTCTATCCTATTTCAGCCACTGGATTCAGCCACTATTTGAACATCATGTATTCTGCAAACTCCCTGCAGGTCTGCCCATAGAGGCCTTCTATCAGCCAGGCAATGTGCTAAGTCTCTAAATAACTCGTCTTATTTCAAGCCTCACAAATACCCTGTTAGGTAGCTGCTATTATTAGTTCCATTTTACAGATGAAGAAACTGAGACTTATAAAGATGAATTTACTCCAGAGACTATGCTTATAATCTCTGTAACAGCACTGTCCAGTAGAACTTTCCACAGGAATGGAAATGCTTTATATCTGAGTTGTCTAATACAGTAGCCACTACCCGTATATGGCTGGGGAGCACTTGAAATATGGCTAGTTCAATTTCAATTTCATTAAATTTTAATTAATTGAATTTCGATAGCCACGAGTGGGTAATGGCTACAGTGTTGAATGCTACAGCTCTCAAGACTCCATACTGAAGCTTTAGAAAACAGCACCACCATGCCCTGTATTGATCAGGTGCTCGACAGATGTTTGCTTTAGTACTTTGAGTTGGATTGAGGTGAACATCAACCACGCTAGACATAATCTATGTAGATGGAAAAAAAAAAAACGGAGAAAGGGAAAACTTCAACAAATTCAGGGACAATACGCAAAATGATGAAGTTGAAGTGACAATAACAAAACACTCAAGCTCAGCATCAGCAGCGGGAGAACCCTCAACTCATTTTGTCCTTGCTCAAGCGGAGTCTGGAAGAGGTATGTCAAGATGGGCAAAGACAGCATATATAAACCCAGTTTAATAAAAGCTGGGCTGGCATCCATTTATAAAAACCTCCAGAGGACACTGAGGTTTCTCATACTATCTATTAAGAAACTGTCTGTAAAAGGTTGGGATGGGTCTCACTAGGCTGGAAAGAATAAGTCCAGATCACTCTATTTAACAACCATTCATCATAAATTCCATTTTTCATTTGGTGGGGAAATGACAGAAACTTACTCACTCCTGGTTACAGCAATTCAGAGCAAAAAAAAAAAAAAACACCTTCTAGTTATACTGTTAGACCAAACTCTAAATTTTAGGCCCCTTTGGAATTTTTCACTCTTGCTTTTACCGCACTGAGATGGAGCACCAAGGAATGCAGTCAGGGATCCACACTGTTTAGTAGCTCCTCTCAGCCTGGCCATTCTGGGTGTGACCTTTCACTAGGTCCCTGGCATAAGGCAGCATGTCGTCTCTTGGAGCAAAGCCAGAATGTAAGATGAAAAGCCACATGCGGAGGATGACGCAAGGGAAATAATCATGACTTTCATACTGAGAGCCAGAAAGAAATTTGAGGTCTTAAGCACACTGGTACCTAAGCCTGGGGGTTTTACTCAGCATAAAATTCCCTTAACATTTTATTTTGTAGGGCTTCCAGGCACAGAACAGTAAGTATACCAGCAGTGGAACTTTGGGTGTGCCACTCTGCACTACCCAGAGAGGGGTCCAGATGGTGCTGTCCTGGGTTTCCATAATAATTTAAAGGGAAACATTCACAATGTCCAGAGCCCTTGATGTCCTACAGATGAAGTGGGAGGATGTCCTCAAATTCCAAGCAGCAGGAACCCACTTAGGTGGCACCAACCGTGACTTCCAAATGGAACAGTACATCAACTAAAGGAAAAGAGATGGTGTCTACATTCTAGATCTGAAGGGGACCTGGGAGAAGCTTCTGCAGATGGCTTGTGCCATCTTGTTTAAAAACCTGCTGATTGGTGTCACATCCTTCAGGAACACAGGCCAGGGGGCTGTGCTGAAGTTTGCTGCAACCACTGAAGCCACTCCTCCTGCTGCCCACTTCACTCCCAGAACCTTCACTAACCAAACCCTGGCAGCTTCCAGGGGCTGCTTCTTCTGGTGGTCACTGATCCCAGGGCTGACAACCAGCCTCTCGTGGCGGCGTTGTGTGTTAACCCACCGACCACTGTGCCCTGTACACAGATTCTCCTCTGTGCCTTGTGGACACTGACATCCTTGCAGCAAGAAGGAAGCTCACTCAGTGAGTCTGAGGAGATGGATGCTGCCCAGTAAGTTCTGCATGCACGTGGTACCACCCTGGGTACACACGTGTTGAAGGTCACGCCTCACCTCTGCTTCTACCGAGGGGCTGGAGAGATGGAAAAGAATGGGCAGGATGCGCTGAGAAGGCCACAAGGAGGAATGTCAGGGTGAATGGACCATCCCAGCTCCCAAGTTCATGGCTAACTCACCTGAGGTTGCAGACGGGTCTGAAGGCTCAGGCACCATTGTGCCTGCCCAGCGGGTCCTGCAGAAGACGGGAGACCTCAGCCACCACTGTGGACTGGTCTGCAGCTCCCACTGTGCAGCTGACTGAACGGGTAGGAACAACCACTGAGTGGTCCTAAGCTGCCCTTCTCCTGGCTCTTACACAGAGAAGAAACAAGGTGGATAGAAAACAAACAGCAGTTTCTTTCAAAACAAGACAAAACAATGTTGTTTGTAATGTGTTTGTATTAGGCAACTAAAGGGCCCATTTAGTCCAGCAAACATTGTTTTAGTTCCTACTATGCAAAGGTAATGCTAAGTGCTAAGAGCACAAATACGAATACAGTGACACATATCATAAGCTTTGGGACATTCTGTAGCAATGTCTTACGGAGAACAAATATTTTTAAAATCACTGCCATGCCTTACGTATACTACTTCAGGTAAGTCTCAAAAGCCTCTATGAGATTGATATGATTACTCCTGTTTTTTCAAGTGAAGAGGTTGAAGTTCAACGTGATTAAACAACCTGCTTGTTTGTACAACTGGTAACTACCACAACCCAAATCCAAATCCAGGCCTACCTAAATCCAAAATGTGTGTCCTTCTCACCAGGCTTCTTGCTTTCCCCGTCCCTTCCAAATACAACAGCAAGACAGTATACTCAAAGATTAGCCTCCCGAATAATATCAGATATCTTCAGGGCCTGTAACAGCATGGCCTTTCACAGGCTGAAGTAGCTACTACAAACAATACCCAATCACATATCATATTTGATCTCCAGCGTCACAATTATCCTGTAAGACAAGTCTTGTTAATATCATCATGCCCATTTGACAACTAAAGAAACTAAGTCTCAGGGAAATTAACTGAGTTGGTCAAAACCATACAACTACTAAAGGAAAGAATCAGCGTTGGAACCCAACGTTGACTTTAACTTCTAAGCCAATACTCTTTCAACTAACCACTCTGCCTTGAAAAACAAAGATTCTGAAATCAGAGTAAAGTTTGGATTTAATATTAGACCCAATCCTCTTTGAGGAAGGTGGGAGGACTTTCTTACTTGATTACCTAGCAGGAAGCAATGGGTCTGGAAGCAGAAAACCATGAAGACATGCCTAAGAAATAATGAACAAACCAGATTCCAAGATAAAAGGAAAGCTCCATAAGTATCAGGAGAGTACCAAAGGCCCCCCGTAAATCAGATATGGACTAACACTGCTGAGAGTAGGGAGAAGCACAGACAATTGGAGCTGAAAAAAAAAATCTAATTTTTAGTCCTAACTTTGTTGCTTACTATTTATGTAATTTTAAGCAAGTTATTTCAACCTCTTTGGACTTCATTACTGTTTTTATATCTGCCAAAGTAGATTATTGAATTTGCAAATATGAAGTGCTTTGCAAAAAGAATCAACGGTTTTAAGAAACTACAAGTGCTAGGACCTGAACTAGAGTTGGAAGTTGTGAGGAGATTGGGAAAAAATGACATGCAAAACCCCCTTAACACTAACAAGAACCATGAGATCATTTTTAATAGTATCTCTTTTCACAGAGAAGGAAACTGAGGTCTGGAAAAGTGAAGTACTTTGGTCAAGGTCACACAGCCAGTAAGTGTTGGAGCTATAACTTGAAACCAGGAACCTGACTCTAGAGACCACACTTTTGCTCTCTGTACTGGGATGCTCTGAAAAGCCAGGGGATAGCAGCAGGAGCAGGACAGGAACACTTATAGAAGCTAGCACTCAAATTAAAGCTAAAAAGCCTGGAGAAAAATGACTAGCCTGGAGCTGCTGCTGCTAAGCCTGGAGCAATGAGGGTCAAATAAAGCACTGGGCTACAAACAAGTAAAGAGGCAGCAACTTGAGGTTACAAATATCACTGAATAAGGCAAAACAAGTGGTCCCAGGACTCAATTGATAAGAAACAGAAGAATCCAAGGGAAAAACAGAAAAGACAGAAAAAGAAAAATACTAATAGACAAATATTACCCAGTTGTTAATGGGAAAGGAATTATAATTGGGAACAGGGATGTGCTACATACTTCTTCTTTTATTATCAAGGAGCAATGCTGCTTCTGCAGCTTTAAAACTAATAAAACTAAAAGCACTAACATATACGACAAAAAAAAAATATCAATGGATCTACATAGAAAAACAGGGTAGAGAGGTCAGAAACCAATCAGCTTGGCACAGCAGATAATCCAAATAAAATGCACCTAACTGGATCAGAATCCAGGGAGACACAGACTAGAATGGCAGAGCTGGAAGGGAGGGCTCTGAGACCACAGCTAGCCTCCACCCCTCTTTCATTTTTTAAGTGTGGGAAACTGAGGCCCAGAGTGGGACACACACAGACACAAACTTGGCCCCAGGTTATAGGCAGTTCAGATTCTACAGATTAATAAAAAAGACAGGCTGAGATGGAGGAACAGGTGCCAAAGAGAACAGATTTCCTAACAACAGTCACTAAAAAAACAAGTCTAGATACAGGGCAAACAACCATACACCTTTGTGGGTGTGCAGAATCCCTGTGGTCTTCTTTGAAGAACAAGGGAATCTTTGGGGGAAAGTGGAAGGATGCCTGTGCAGAGAAATCAAGATTTTGTGAACAAGCAATCGGAGCCGATGATGCAAAGGGACTATCTTTTCTGTAATAAATATCCCTGAGACTTCAGGTGAGTCATTTAATCTCCCTCAACCTCAGTTTCTCCATCATTTGGATTATCTCGCCAAACAAGGTTGTTGTTACAGAATCAGGATTTCTCAATGTATTTGGCAAATTTCTCGAGGACAGGGTTTGGGGAGTTACATTAATACCTGTGTTTTAGAAACATTGCATTCTCTGTCTGCCACCTTGGAGACTCAAGGTGCACATGAAATGAGCATTTCCTCCCTGGTAAAGTAAAAAGATGGAGAAGGCAACGGCACCCCACTCCAGTACTCTTGCCTGGAAAATCCCGTGGACGGAGGAGCCTGGTAGGCTGCAGTCCACCGGGTCTCGAAGAGTTGAACACTTACTGAGCGACTTCACTTTCACTTTTCACTTTCATGCATTGGAGAAGGAAATGGCAACCCACTGCAGTGTTCTTGCCTGGAGAATCCCAGGGACAACGGAGCCTGGTGGGCTGCCATCTGTGGGGTCGCACAGAGTCAGACACGACTGAAGCGACTTAGCAGCAGCAGCAGCAAAGTAAAAAGATAATATTTCTCTAGAATAGCTGAAAGCATTGAGATAATGCATGTTAGGCATCTAGTTCCATATCCATGAGCGTGCGTGCTCAGTCACTTCAGTCGTGTCTGACTCTTTGCAACCCTACGGACTGTAGCCTGCCACGCTCCTCTGTCTATGGGATTCTCCAGGCAAGAATACTGGAGTGGGTTGCCACGCCCTCCTCCTGGGAATCTTCCCAACCCAGGGAACAACCCGCATCTCTTATGTCTTCTGCATTGGCAAGAGGGATCTTTGCCACTAGCGGTCCTGGGAAGCCCTACCATACCTGACACATCACCAGTACTCAATAAAAAAAAATTATTAATATTACTGAAATTTTTTACTGTATTAAGTCTAGGAAAAACAGGTATAAACATCCAATAGGACTCTTTTATGTTGTCAGCAACCAAAAACTCAACTCAAACCACATTGAGCAAAAAGTAAAATTAGCTCACACAACTGGAAAACCTTTTCTGGCTTTCATCTTAACTTGATCCAGAGGCACCCATCATTTGCCTCCCACTCTCAGCCTTACTCTCCTCCATATTATGTGCCACAAGGAGACAATGTGCCATTCAGCAACATCATGCCTACAATTCTCCCAGGTTTTGGTCCAACAGAAAAAAAAAGTCAGCTCTTCCTGGTGACTCCCATCTGAGTTTAGGACTTTGGAACAGCTTAGGTCGTGGGCACATCCCATATAAGATGTAAAAACATCTTAGGAGTAATGAGTAAGTGAAATATATCATACTGTACATATTATATATACTAGAAAAACAATGTTATTAGGAATGGCAACTATGTGAGGTGATGAATGTGTTGTTTAACTTGATTGTGGGAAGAATTTCAGAATGTATTTCAAATCATTTTATGTTGTACAGTTTAAATATATACAATTTCTCATAAAACTTGGAGAAAATAAAAGCACTAAAATAAACAATGGTATTAGAAGGATTTAATACTCTAACCAGGACTGAGTCACAAGATCTATTCTAGGTGAAGCCCTACCAACTACATTGGAAAGAAATGGTTCTCTAAAGGACATTTGGGTAGAGCTCAGAAAAAGGAAGAGCAGAAAAAACAAATATCTATTAGAAGATAAAATCTTTGTGACAAACTAATAGCAAAACAGCAAATAAAAAAGCAGACATTTTCATATATTATTGAGAGGGCAGTTTGGCAAATGCACGTTCTTTTTGCCCAACTCCATTCCTAGAAGTTTATCTTGTACATAAATCACGTCAGTGTGCAAGGATTTAATTTAAAGGGTGATCACTGAAGCAACAGTTTTAACACAGCAAAACACTGTCCATTAATATGAAAGTTATTAGATTATTATATTCATAGGGAAATATTGCAGTTATGTTTTAATAAGGTAGATATACATGTTCTGATATGAAAATAAATCTATGATATGCTGTAAAGGGAACAAATTGCAAATAAATAGATAAATTTGGTCCTGCTTATGTAGATACATGGGGCTTCCCAGGTGGCTCAGTGGTGAAGAATCTGCCTATCAAGCAGAAGGTGCAGATTTGATCCTTGGTTGGAAAGATCCCCTGGAGAAGGAGATGGCAACCCACTCCAATATTCTTGCCTGGAGAATCCCATGGACAGAGGAGCCTAACAGGTTGTAATCCATGGGGTGGCAAAGAGAGTTGGACACGACTGAGCAAGTAAACAACACATGTAGATATGTAAAATATATATGGAAGAATATCCAAAAAATGAGTAATACTATTTATTGCTGGGGAAGAAGTACTAGGGAGTTAGAAAGAAGAAGAAGGAAGAAGACATTTACTTTCACTTTGTATCCTGTGGGATTTTAATTTATTTAGCTAAACAGACATGATTTTTATTGCTTTAAAAAGTCTAAAAAATTTTTCTGGAACTGAGCTGCAGGAATTGCTTGTATATTTTTGAGATTAGTTGTTTGTCAGTTGCTTCATTTGCTATTATTTTCTCCCTTTCTGAAGGCTGTCTTTTCACCTTGCTTATAGTTCCCTTTGTTGTGCAGAAGCTTTTAAGTTTAATTAGATCCCATTTGTTTATTTTTGCTTTTATTTCCAATATTCTGGGAGATAGGTCATAGAGGATCCTGCTGTGATTTATACAGATGTATAGAACAGTCTTTTGGACTCTGTGGGAGAGGGAGAGGGTGGGATGATTTGGGAGAATGGCATTGAAACATGTATAATATCACATATGAAATGAATCACCAGTCCAGGTTCGATGCATGATACTGGATGCTTGGGGCTGGTGCACTGGGACGACCCAGAGAGATGGTACAGGGAAGGAGGAGGGAGGGGGGTTCAGGATAGGGAACACATGTATACCTGTGATGGATTCATGTTGATGTATGGCAAAACCAGTACAATATTGTAAAGTAATTAACCTCCAATTAAAATAAATAAATTTATATTAAAAATAAAGTGTAATAAAACAAGAAAAAAAAGTCTAAAAAACATCTGTTCATGTGACTATTAGCATGACTCGTAGTTTGCACCACTGACTCTACAGGAACAAAAATGTTTGCTTTATATGTGCTGAAGAAATGTATTAAATTACTAAAAAGACGTGTAAGTGGAATTTCACCATGAGACTACATACTTCTAAAAAATTTACAAGTCTTCTTGTTAAGAAGCAGTATAATATTGTTATGCTATTCTAGCAAATTATCTGGGCTACTGAATCAACTTGGTTCATTTATTTACTTTGTTTATCGGTCAGACCAGCCCATTACAGGATTTTGCCACTATAAATTGGCCCCTGGACTGACTCGTTCAGGCAGGAAGAAACTCCATCAAACCCAATAATTAATCGGGCAGTCCTCCTCCATATGTCGTGATGACTATTCATTAAAGCAATGCATATGGCTCTTACCTACATGTGCTAGCTTTTTGCTTTCATTCATGGTTCAACAAATTTATGAAACTTAGATCCAATGGAACAAAGTAAAATTAATACAGAAAATATTATAATTAGGTTGACAGTTTAAAATTAGAAAAGAAAAACAGAAATTGAGAAGAGATGTTGCCATTAAAAGTAGAACTCATGACACAGGGAACATCTTTTGATGGCCTTCTATGTACAAGGCTAAACTCTAGAAACACAAAGAGATATATATGACATTGTGCATGCCCACAGTCTTCCTTTTTGTTTGAAGAGATAGCACATGTATTGAAAGAAAACTAAGCCTATATTTCTATTCATCAAGATTCCCATTTAAGATGCATGAAGCATCTTAGAAGTAATGAGTAAGTGAAATATATCAATACTGTATATATTATATATACTGGAAGAACTATCACTAAATTTATAGTGTTGTTATGGACTGAATATTTGTGCTCCCCCCAAACTTGTATGTTCAAATCCTGACACCTAGTGTAATGGTGTTGGGAGATGGGGCCTTTGGGAGGTAACAGGTCTTGAGGGTGGAGCAGTCATGAAAAGGACTAGGGCCCTTATAAGAAAACACAGGAGAGCTTATTCCTGCTCTCTGCTCTTCCCTCCACGTGAGGATACAGTGAAAGCACCGGTCTGCAACCCAGAAAAGGGCCCTTACTAGATTCTAACCATGTTGGCATCCTGATCTCAGACTTCCATCCTCCAGAACTGAGAAATTTCTGTTGCTTATAAGCCACTCAATCTATATATCTTGTTACTGCATCCCAAACTTATGTAAGTGTATAGCAGTTAGCCATATCATTTTATAGAATAAGAAATGAATATTACCAAATTGAATCAATAATGCTTTGGTAACTTAAGTATTAATAACATAATTTCTATATGATTCATTTTAAAATATACACCAGAAGTACAACCAAAATAATTATTTTGAATTGTCACTGTGAGTGACATAAGATATGACAATAATCATAATTACAATCATAGCTAATACTTGCCGGGTATGTGCAAGGTACTGTTCTAAGTTACATATAAATATATATTTCATCCTCACAACAATTTTATGATGCAAGTAATTTCTTATCCCTATTTTATAGACGGGCTTTATATACTTTACACCTGGGCTTTCCAGGTGGCTCAGTGATGAAGAATCCACCTGCCAATGCAGGAGATGCGAGTTCAGTCCCTGGGTCTGAAAGATTCCCTGGAGAAGGAAATGGCAACCTACTCCAGAACTCTTGCCTGCATAATCCCATGGACAGAGGAGCCTGGTGGGCTATAGTCCATAGGATTGCAAAGAGTTGGACATGACTGAGCATGCGCGCGCGTGTGTGCGCACGTGCACGCGCACGCGCGTAAACACACACACACACATTACAGAAAAACTGAGGCTGAAAAATTAAATAATTTGCTCAAGGTAAGCATCAGGGCCAGACTTCAAAACTAGGCAGGCTGACTCCAGAGTCCATACCCAAAAACACTAAGATGAATGAACAGTATGCATTCTCTGAATAATCATTTTGTTCATATTTTTAAGGAGAAAATAGAAGGTGAAGAATAGTATAGATATGATTTCTTTATTCCGGAAGTCTGCACCTCCTTTGAAGCCTCAAGCCATGCCTTGCACATTATAGACGATTGATAAATACCTGTCTTATGAATGGTTGAGCTCTTGGGATCCATATTCCCACCCGCCTTCAAAGGCCCTGACCATGTGACTTTTCCCTAGTAGTCTAGTAGAGAGGGTGGCTCTCTTCCCAAGGTTCCACACAAGAAGCAGAAAGAGAGTCTGAGAGAAAGTGTGTAACAGAGCAGAACACAGTTTGAGAACCAGCCCTGGCCCTTTAGTTATATAACCTTGGATAAGTCTGTCCACTCCTCTTGGAAATGAATGTTCACATTTTTCAAATGAAAGAGTTGGATCAGATGATTTTCACACCGTGCTTAGAAGGAAGGAAGAAGGGGAAGCATGTGAACAGGTGCGACCTCTTTGGCTTCAAGGAGAGTAGCTCCCCTTAAACCTGTTTTACATATTAAGTATATGAGATTTTGTCGGAATAAAGGAACTCGAGGCTTTACAAAGTTTGAAGACCACTGGATTTGATCAAATTCTTAAGTACTGTCTCATTTCAAATACTCTGTCCTTCTTGACTGCACAGGCACGCTCCAATATGTTAGACTATTTGTTCTGACCTGTTCAAAAGACATTTTAACTGAATCTTAGAATTCTTTCCATCATTACAATTCTGGATCTATTCTTTCAGAAGAGAAATTGATTTTTTTTCCTCCACCCACATTTATCAGTCCATTTTGGGGAGCTCTTCTTGCCACATCTTAAATAAGTAAATAGGATAACTGTGGTAATTGCCTGACCTGCAAAAAGTATAGAACTTCAAGGTTAATGTTCTTGGCACAAGATTTTCGCTACAAACAGCAGAATTCCTCTAACCCTTTGCTGAGGCATCGGTTCAATAATAAGAGAAAATCATGCTATGTACTGAATTACTCAAAAGAGAATTATCAGAGAGTTGATGGTCTAACCATGGCTAAACTATACTCTAAAAAGAACTAGTCTTAAAGAATTTCAGGAAAGACCTTCACTAGAGACATAGCAGAAGATACAAATATTTAACAACAATAACAATAACTATAAAACAAACTATATATCCAAGAATTGGTACAATCCTACCCCAAATGTTGTGCTAATTGCTTAGGTTTAATTTTATAATTTAGCACTTCCTTCCATATGAATGAAAATAATTGCTACCATTAAGCCTATTCATTCTCTGAAATTCCTTTAGTCACTTTTCATTAAGGACTGTCAAACACATACATCATTTAGGGACTTTTAAATCTAAATTTTATTGAAGATATATTACATATGGTTTAATATTTCAGTTCAGCGATGGCCATCAGCAATAAGCATTACTCCAAGAGTGGGATTAATTAAATATTCTAGCAAACACAGTGATCCAAATAGCAAAGAAAAATTCTGGGCACTGAGCCCAGATTCCCCACCCTCTCTTATGGTGTATATCTCATGTCTCTCTCAGATAAACAAGACAATCAACAAATCTTTCATCATTATTATTGAATTTGTAGATGTGCAATAAATGATCAAATTCCTCTTCCAGGTTGCCTATTAATTTTTTTAAGCAGAAAAAGTTGCACACGAACTGCTCTATAAAAAGGTATTTCCAAAACTGAGGAGAAATATAGTTGTCAGAAATAAAATATAACTCTCCATGATAACCAGCAGTTTTCTTCTAACCTGAGTTTACCACTCCTCCAATGACTAGTGGGAAATGCTGCTATTCTATAATTATGAATCTGTCTTTGTTATGCTAAAGATATTTCAACTTTGTATACTATAGAGAATGTGAATCACAGCTCCACAGAAACAAAGAGATTCAGAGCAAACTCATGGTTTGGTCCCTCAGAGAGGACTGGTTTTGTATTCATCAGTTAAGGCTGATAATAGTCCAATTTTGAATCTTAACTTTACATCTGAACTACTCGGTGTTCTTATGTTAATCTATTTTAACACTGAGGTGGTGGGAGGAGCTTCAGGAAGAATATTTATAAAGGGGCTTATTCATCAAACTTTCCTGGTTCTTCTTCTTCATTTCCTCTCAGCTCTAGCCCAGGCAAAGGTGACCTAACAACAGCATTTCTCGTCATCACCGAATCTGCATTTTGGGAGTGCCACGTACCTTAAATCTTCTATCAAAGTACTCTCTTGGTTCAGTGAGGAAGCTGTTAAGAAGGCAAAATCTTTGAAGCTAGAGCAGCTAATGAAACAAAAATATCTTTCCAATAAATTTGTCAGGTGGTTATGGTCTTAAGTAAGTCACTTCTGTGGACTTCAGAATCTTCACCTTTAAAATGAGGATAATATTTCCCCAGGTTGTTGTAAGGCTAGAAAAATAACATGTAAAGTACTTTGTACAGAGTACTCCATAAATGGTAGCTAGTTTTATTATTATGATGATCATTATTAGAAATATAATAGAGGCAACAATCACTGAGAGAAAGGAACCAGCCCAAGAACATTCAGTGAATAGACTTCATTGAGTACCTGAATAGAGTTGTGAATATAAAAATGTGTAAGATCCCATCTCTGCCTTCTGTCTAGGAACTCACACTCAGTAAGAAAGCAAATAAATTCTATTACCAAATGCTCTCTTCACTCCATTTTGATGCAAATCTAGAAGGAAGAGGTAAACTGAGACCCACATCAGCTATTTCTTAGGTGAAAAACCTTCCTATGTGGTCAGTCTTTTTCACTATGGCTAAGGATACTCTAACTCAGTGTGCCCTCTCCAACCTGCCTCCCTTCTGTAATCAAGAAATCCTTATTTATACACTACTATATATAAAATTGATAATGAATATACTTATTAGATAACTAATAAGTATAGCAAAGGGAACTCTACTCAATACACTGTAATGACCTTCATGGGAAAAGAATCCAAAAAAAAAAAAGTGGATAAATGTATATGCATAACTGATTCACTTTGCTGTACACCGGAAACTAGTACAACACTATAAATCAACTATATTCCAATTAAAAAAAAAAAACACAAAC